>JAODUG010004976.1:0-10268 GCA_027564795.1 Aphredoderus sayanus
TAGCAGTAAAGAATGAACTGTACAGCATCTTTCAAAACAGAGCAGAGCCTACTACTAAATAGTAAAATAAAGATTTGCCAACCTACTTTTGAAGATGAAAATCCAGTCGCCTATCCTTCTGAATGAATATGTTGATTAATCTTCTGTATTATTCCTTTTTGTTGAATGAGAGTTTATGAATAATTTCCTTTTCAATAGACGCCAGGGCCAATGATGAGTCTAGGCCTGCTGTACAGAAGTAGGCCTAGTATAACAATACAACTGCAGAACAGTGCCTCGAGATAAAGTCCTCTTTAGATGCCGTTCTACCACTGTATCTGCATCCAGCTGGATGTGAGTGTCCTCCAAGTTATAAAAATTTTCCATATTTTAAAAGGCTCACATCATCAGATTATTTAAGTCACTGAGTGTAGCCAGCTCTTGACCACTGATATCTGGCGAGAACAGCAGGCAGGGAAATAACGTTTTTGTTTGTAACCTGTATCTTCAGTGCAGCCCACACTCGATGTTTACTAACGTACTGTACCTCGTCATTTTCTGCCCTTTACACTGTTGTAATTCAAGGTGTTTGTCTGCCTTTTGTCATATTTGTATTTTATTAAAATGAAGGTGGAAAACCATTGTAAACAAGAACACACATGTCCATACTGCATTAGCAGCTAGCTTATCGTCTTTTTTAACGCTCTAAAGTAGCTTAGCAGAGCTAAGATGAACAGTAGCAAACTTTTGATTGACAGGGAGCGGCATAACCACGCCCTCATGAAGCCGATAGAACCAGGGTAGGAAAATGACACGCTGCCTGCCCTGGCACATTATTACGATGCCTGTAACCATGGCAACGCGGCCTACGCATGCGCAGCCCTGCGCCAACCCAATAGAATGAAAGCAGCCAAGGTAGGCACACCTGCCCTGGGTACGGTGCTTTAGTGAGGAGCCGAGCAGAGTCGAACACTCAGCCCTCAGTTCACTCAGTGAACTGTTGAGAGAACGAGAGTGGTTAGAGCGATTGAACCAATAGAAATGTTTATGACCTACATCACCATTTAAAAAAATAAAAAAATGTTCTATTAACTCTACTGATCTCATTGCTTTGAATGCTTGGACTTTATCTACGATGCAGAAAGGTAACCAGTTGTCAACTCAGGCAACTCAAAACAAAATGTTAGAGTTACTTACGTAGCACTTGGCTATGGATTAACCAAGTGCTTTGTATGAGTTCCGTTGACCGAGTGGTTAAGTGTTACGATGATGCCTTTTGTTGTCTTATTTAAGTGATCGTGTCCCATTTAACACAAATTATATTTTCTGAACGAATGTTTTTTTTTTTATGATTGTAGAGGGCTGAGATGTAGTTTTCATTCATTTAAACCCTATTTGCGTATGTAGTAATGAGGTAACGAATCAACATATATAGGTAATGTTTGTGTAATTCAGATAAATCTGCTGCCAGATGTGTGCTGTGGTTAAGTAAACACAAGTGCACACACCACATGAACGCGGGTGGAAACCAGTTATTTTGGAAACCATAGGGACATAAAACCGGTCAGTGAGCTGAGACCCAGAGCCATGTAGCTCTGGGTCCACAGACTCAGAGCTACATGGCATGTCTTACATTCCGCGCTCAAATGAAAGTTTCTATCATTAAAATTTTGAAATAAAAGGTTATTTCCCAAAACGGTGTTTTCTATGTACATATTCTAACGGAATACAGTTGGTGGTCATATGGTTTCAGCCACAATGTCCTGTCATGTTCCAAACGTGTTATCTTGTTTGTAGCCGGGTTGGTGATATGATTATGACAGACCTGTATCTAAAATATGTGGCATTTATTTCTTGTCCGGTGCACCTATTACAACCTAACTAGCCTGACAGAAATCTGAACTTTCAATTGTTGGTCAGTTATTTTGTTGAATAGTCGTTTTGTATATTGTTCTATTGTAGGTTTTGACAGTTTATATTAATCTGCTGTTATATCTATTGTTATATAATAGGTGTTTTGTAGATATGAATAATGACATATAACTCACACCTTGCCAGGCTTTAGATGTCATCTGGAGAAAGAGTTACTAGCGGTGCTCCAGCAAAGAATCATGGTCCTGGATGGCGGCATGGGAACGATGATCCAACAGCGGAATCTCAATGAAGATGATTTTCGAGGAGAAGAATTTAAAGACCACCCCTTCCTGCTGAAGGGAAACAATGACCTGCTAAGTGTTACACAGCCGGATGTGATTTACCAAATACACATGGTACTTTCATCACCTCGTTTGCTTAGTTTACTGTAAAAACTGTAAAAACAATATTATACAGTAGTTTTATAAATACTTAAATACCCAAGTTTTTCTAACTGATGGATAAGTTGAAGAGCTGTCCCATGGTTGTGCAAAATAATCTATATAGGGATAACTTATAAGGCTGTACCAAAATTGTGCGAAATAATCTATAGAGGAATTTTTCCCCCAAAATCGATTTTCCAGCCCCTCCTATTGATATTAGGGCTGTCCTCCGGGTCAGACTGACCCAACGCACTACCTTGTTGTGCCAGATAGAAGGCACCAATTCTAATTCTACAGCTTACACTGACAAGTGATGTGCACTGCTGGCAACAGGAGGGTTAAATGCCTGAAAAAGAAAAAAAAAGAAAAGAAAAAATACACAGCACTGACACTAAATACAACTACACAACGAGGTGGCGCCATCTTCTGGCACAACAAGGTAGTGCATTTGAAACCCGAGGACAACAGGAGGGTTAAAATTTTAATTGCAATTCCTGCATGATTCCTGTAGTTAATCATAAATCTGAATTAAATAGCATTGAATTGAAGCTAATGTTTATTTTAAGTGTTATACTCACCACAATATATAACAGCTTTATGTAAATGTTTATTTATTTTAATATTAAAAAAGAAATGAAACAGAAACCTTCAAAGGTAGAGCATTGAACATACAATTATGCTCAAAATCAATAGATGGCTCACAAGACACTTTTGTTGTCCTCTGGGTCAAATTGACCCAAATCACTACCTCTTTGTGGGTACTAATCCTAATTCTACATCTTACAGACATATGATGTGCACTGCTGACACAACATGGTGTGAGTTTGAAACCTGAGGACAACAGGAAGGTTAAAAGGCACACAAAACAACAAATAGATAAAGAAATAAATACACCAGTGACAATAAACAGAACCACACAATCATATACATTTTAGATGGCGCCGCCTGGTGGCCAAATACGATATTAAGGACAACAAGAAGGTTAAAAAGGCAGTACTTCTGAAGTGGTGTGCGGGATTGCTCATGTACAGACGGTGATGGTGCGTGTGCACCATTCCATGGAATACAATGCACTACAGGGGAAGAAGTTGATAGCCTAGTCACAGAAATTCAGTGAGCCTTTAACGGATAATGAATTGCATGCAATGCTTCAGTATAAATTTATAATTTAGTTGGAATGTTGCTTAGCCAGTTTTAAACCACGCTTTTATAAATCACAATGCTGCTCAACATCGTCATCGTCACTCAGCCATTGGCGATTGGCACAAGTCTAGTATTATAGTTCTATGACTACAATTGCAGTTTTTGGAATATGTGTATCCTATTGTGATGTATTGTATAATGAGGTCCATGCCAATACCCAGCCCTACTGTTGAGAAGCAGCGCTGGATACTTGTACTTTGTGCATGCGTGTCCTTCTGTACGTGTTCATACGTGTGTTTATTCCTTTTGTGTGTTTAATCCATTTCTGTGTTTAATCCATTTCTTCATATGCCTTTTTTTTTTTTTTTCTTCCAAGACCCTTGTTTGGTCAGTTGATCATGAGTTGATATATGTTATATCCCAGCTAATACCTCTTTGTGTCCATAGGAATACCTGTTAGCGGGTTCTGATATCATAGAGACCAACACGTTTAGTAGCACGAAGACTGCCCAGGCTGACTATGGGCTGGAACATATGGTACATATTCTCAGCATTAATGTTTTCCAATAGCAATTGGCCTGATCTGTAAAATCTGATAAAATACAGACCTGCCAACTACACAAATTTCACTTAAATTGTTAGCATGCCCTGAATACATTTGTTAACGTTATTAATTGTTGTGTTGTCGTCTGCTTGTTACCATAGCCAAGGCATTCTGTTTTAAGCTAACATTAACTAACATAAGATGGACATTCAATGGGCTCTAATGTTCCACAAATTCACTAGAATCCAAAATACTTGGTTGTATTAGAAAAAGAAAGTGGTGCAGCAGTCTGCACCACTTTCTTTTTCTATATATTCTATATATTTACCACAAGAGCCGTTTCAGTACTGTTTGGGACGGAATCCAGACTTAAATGGTTCAAGTAGGTTAGAATTTAGATGTTTGAGCAGTTGAGAGGTCACCACCCTCTCAAGTGTTGGAAGCAATTGTTGGAAGGAATGGAAGGTTGGAGATGGGGCAGAAGTTGTCCAGATCATTGGGGTCAGCATTGGTTTTCTTGAGTGTGGGTGTCACAGTTGCAGTTTTCAGGGTGGGGGGCACGAAGCTGGTGGTGAGAGAGGAGTTAATAGTGTCAGTGAGATGGAGGTTTTAGTGTTTTAATGAAGCTAGTGGGCATGGAATCAAGTTGACAAGTAGATGATTTCGATTTCATGATGAGTTCAGTAATGGACTTTTCAGTGGCCGGGATGACGTCAGAGAGGCAGGAGGTGGAGGTTGATCCCAATGATCTGTTCATCCAGGACAGGTTCTTGGCAGAGGTAGATGGCGATTGTAAATGGAGGTGGATCTACAGAACCTTTCCATTGAAGAAGTCCAAAAATGAATTGAACATCAGTAGATAGGATAGGTCACACCAGTTATCGTAAACGAACAACATTCTGTTAACTTTGCTATACATTTTACAGCATACTTAACCAATGGTATTATCATTCAAAAGCAGTTCTTAATACTAAAAGTGTATTTTTTATTGTTACTGAAGGCTTATCGCCTTAATAAATCATCTGCAGAGCTCGCTAGGAAAGCAGCTGATGATGTCACCAAACAGACAGGTCAGACATTTCCACAATGGTCAACAATATCCTGGTTGTGTATTGTATGTTGGGAGTTCTACCTAAAATGCAACGTGTGTGTGTAAAATGGTTAAACTACTCTGCTACCAGGTTGTAAAAGGTATGTTGCTGGAGCAGTTGGACCCACCAATAAAACGCTCTCTGTGTCGCCTTCTGTTGACAGACCAGACTTCAGGAATATCAGTAAGAGAACCGGTGTTACTAAAAATGATACGATACATAATTTGGCTTTATCAGATGTAATCTGTACAGAGTTCTAATCCTAAAATTGAATGTTTATTTTGGTACAGTCATTGTTATCAATGAGAGAATTCATGCTAACACCATGCGCTTAACCCTCCCGTTGTCCTATGGGTCAAAATGACCCGGTGCACTCGCCAGTAGCGGCCGCCACGGACATATGACATTCCATGGTTGGCTCCCTCTGCTGGTAGTCTACTGAAAACTTTAGGACAGTGGGAGGGTTAATATACAAGCTAAAGTGTGTGTCTGTCCTCCCTAGCATTTGATGAGTTAGTGGAAGCCTACTCAGAGCAGGTTCGAGGCTTGCTAGATGGGGGAGCAGATATTTTGTTGGTGGAGACAATCTTTGACACTGCAAATGCCAAGGTACCTGCTCTGGCATGCTGTTACGTGCAATAATTTACACACAAGCTAAGTCTCGTAGCGGGAGAGACCATGTGACATATGCCCAATTGTTAATTATTATATACATTATTAATATACAATTCCCATTCTTTCTAAAAATCGGTGATCATCAAACTGCATATTGAAACAGTTCTGAAAAGAGGAATTACCTGTCAGTTTTCTGCAGCCCTGTTAGTCAAGCTTGATTCTGGGCTGCAGTTAGAAATCTATTCAAATGAATTACGCATTGGGGATCTTATCTTATCGCACATTGTCACATCCTATGTGAATACATTCTGTTCCTTTTTACAGGCTGCGTTGTTTGCTATTGACCTGCTGTTTGATAAAAGCTATGAACGAAGACCTATATTTGTATGTATTAAACATTTTATTGCAATTTAATTGTCTTATATGTGTTCATATTTAACAATGATCTGAGCAAAACGCTGATGGTTGTGTTCCAGATTTCAGGGACCATAGTAGACAGGAGTGGTCGTACTCTGTCTGGCCAGACAGGGGAGGCGTTTGTTGTTAGTGTTTCCCATGCAAAACCGCTATGGTGAGTCCTCTGATGGTTCAGTCAAAACATCATGAATTGTAATATGATTTTGTATCATTACCTCTTCTGCCTGCTTGGTTACATTATTTTTGTATGCCTCAACAACAATTGTGAGTGTGTAGTTAATGTTATATTTTCTGCTCGGCGGTAGCATTGGACTTAACTGTGCGCTGGGAGCAGTAGAGATGCGTCCCTTCATAGAAGCCATAGGGAAAAGCACCACAGCCCTCATCCTCTGTTACCCCAACGCAGGTAACTTTTAACATTTTGAAAATCTCTTTCCCTCAATTTAGAGCTTGAACCGTTAAGCCTCAAATGTGGGTGTACAGTACAGTAATATACAATATTTACATTTGTGCATTAAATTAACGACTTATTTAGCCACCATTATTAGTTTATTATAACTTTTTCCTTAGGTCTCCCAAACACGTTTGGTGAATATGATGAGACTCCAGAATTAACTGCGTCAAATATAAAGGTCAATACATAAAATTAAGATTAATTAATATTAATATACTTGATTATTACATACAAGCTTATTTTCCTCTAGAGGTTAAAATGTCAGTAAAATAATCCATTTAATGCTGAATACAGTACATTAAAACTGTATAAAGCCATGTTCCATCTGTAGGACTTTGCCTTGTCTGGATTGGTGAATGTGGTGGGAGGCTGTTGTGGGACAACGCCTCAACATATCAGGTTTTTCATCAGCGTTTTATTTTCATTTTCATTTAAGCCTTAGCCTTTGTCTCTATTCTTTAACAAGTTTTCTTCTTTTTTATATATCTTTCTAGAGCTATAGCTAAAGCAGTCCATTTATGTCAGCCTAGACTACCCCCTACTGATATTTTTAAAGACTACATGCTGCTCTCAGGTATTACATATTTTTTCACAATTTTAATGTTCTGTACAATATGTAAAATACAAATGTAGTAATCCATATTATTGTAGATATTTTAATTTGAATAAACGACAAAAACTCAGTTATTTGAGTTTATTTTATATTACTGTTAACATTGAAATGTTATGCCAGAAAATTGATTCATCAGGCATGCCCGTTATCTTGGGTACTTCCAATCAAATCAAATCTGTATAGGTTTGGAACCTTTTAGGATTGGCCCGTTCACCAACTTTGTCAACATTGGCGAGCGCTGTAATGTGGCAGGCTCACGCAAATTTGCCAAGTTGATCATGGCAGGAAACTATGAGGTAAGCGATTTTAAGTATGACTTTTCACATAATCGCAGAGGTCCAGACTATCCAATCATACACTTGACTTTCTCATGGCTGTAGGAGGCGTTGAGCATTGCTAAGGCCCAGGTGGAGATGGGTGCTCAGGTCCTGGACATTAACATGGACGAGGGGATGCTGGAGGGTCCAGCAGCCATGACCCGCTTCTGCAACCTCATTGCCTCTGAGCCTGATATTTCCCGGGTGAGAGAGTGAGATGGGCAGGGCCATGTAACCAAAAATATTATTTTATTTTGATGGTATTGATAATTTAACTATAGCAAAATAGTTAGGGAAATTACAAAAACATTTGATATTAAAAAATTGGTTTCTGTATTTGATAAAGTAATGTTGTATTCTCCTATCCTCTCCTCTGCCCTAGGTGCCTCTTTGTATCGACTCATCTAACTTCTCGGTGATTGAGGCTGGGCTGAAGTGTTGTCAGGGGAAGTGCATCGTCAACAGTATCAGCTTAAAGGAAGGAGAAGATGAGTTTCTGAACAGAGCCACCACTGTGAGGCGCTATGGAGCGGCTGTTGTGGTCATGGCCTTTGATGAAGAGGGACAGGTAAAGCAATGCATCCGCCAAGGTGTGACACACATCCACCATTTTCTTGGTGAATAGTGCATATGTCTAGAATGTCTTGTCGGCAAAACCGCGAATTTAACATGTTGAATCTTTGTCGGAAAAAGACCAAGTAGCCATCAAGGGCACAATGAAAATTGAAGCTTGGCACATAAGAGCAGAAAATGTAATGTAATTTTGTATAGTGCTTTTCAATTGTTTAAGGACCAATTTCCGTAAAGATTATCATTTAGAGTTGACTAGATATTTGAAAACGTCAACAGAAGCAGACTTGCAGTTTCTCTTCCACTCTTTAGGCGACTGATGCAGAGCGTAAAGTGCAAATCTGCACACGAGCGTATAACCTCCTGGTGAACAAAGTGGGATTTGACCCTAACGACATCATATTTGATCCAAACATCCTCACCATTGGGACAGGAATGGAGGAACACAGCGAGTATGCGATCAACTTTATCAGAGCTACGAGAGCTATAAAAGTAAGAGCACACCACACACGGTCAACAGTTTATAAGGTGGCCTTATACAGATGTCACCACAGCATTTCTTGGTATTTGTCACAGATCCTTGCGGCACAACGAGGCACGTATTAGGGTTTTGGTTTCCTGCGAAATCTTCCAGGTGGCATTTAACCAGACAATACGCTAGGTGTTTTACAAATGCTGCAACATCGGTTGTAATACAATCGTTTTACAATACAATTTCAAATCAGTTAACTGAAACATACACTTGAAATATATCAGTCTGTGTGGAATGAATGTATACATTATACAAGTTTAACTTTTTGAATGGAATTACTGAAATAAATCAACTTTTTGATTATATTTTAATTATATGACCAGCACCTGTAGTTTTTAAAATCGCAACTAATCAGAGAGAAGCTGAGCCCTTAACGCCGAGATTCAAGTTCAAGCCTCCATGAACTCCATTATTTTCCCACGGAAACACTTATCTGGATCACAGAGAATTTATATGACACCTCTGGATCTGACAGATGTCAGTTGTACTGCATAAGATTTATTTACATAAGAAAACATTTTATTATAGCCAAGAGCAAGAGAGGCGATATTAGGTCTACAATAACAATAGGCCTGGTATATGTAGCCAATATAATAAAAACTGCCATTTAGGTTATCCTGTGCTCAGATGTTTTTCCATTTCAAGTGGAGAGATTTTATAACTGCTGAGAACAATAGGTGTGAAAATCACAACCCCCACCTACACAAAGGATCCCTTCAGCCTAATGTTTTACATGTAGAATAGTCAACAGTTTTGTTACCAGAAATCTGCCGATAGAATTAGGTTTGGGCAATAGGGCCTAGCCTATATTTGTGTTGTCTGATACGGCTATGCTGATGTTATTGCCTATGTTTTCTAAGATACAGTATAAGGCTATAGCATGTATACATGCATTTGCACACCATGGAAATTACTAAATATACATGAATGAATGCTGCGTTTACAAAATATATAGGCTATGTTATTGTAACCTCTTATCAAAGTTTCAGGTGTGGTGTTTTATTTTTTTATTTTTTTTCCATAAGCCCAAATAGCCTATGAGATAGGGGCTGCATTTTTTTTTTTTACCATTTAGGTCTACTGAAATTGAATTAGCCCATACACAAAAATAAAATCTTTTTGATAAATCAACAGCTATATGACAAGTTTATTTACAGTAACGAAATAATTAAATAAAACTAAATACAAAATATACCTATAGATATACCTATGCTTAGACTTTACAGGCATAATTAGTTTACCTGAGATGGTCTAAAATCTGTGGGGTCTTCCTCGTTTGGATGTTGTGGGCCACTGGTGTGCTACTGGCGTGTTGTTTGTTGGGACACTGCCATATGCCAGATATTTCCAGATAGGGATGTGGGATCCCCATGTAGGTTACTATGTTTTAACATCGGCTGCCCTTCAATTTATGGGAATTGGTCTGGTTTATTGGCCATGCATATGCCTGTGAAAACACAGCACGCCTTTGTGTGGAACAGCTGTTGTTAGGTAAACTGACATGTTTTTCACAAATAGTTTTGAAGGGTTGTTAAGATATTGAAACATCTGGGCTTGGCCCATGCCGTCAAAACATTTTGAGTAGTTTACCCTTTTCAAATTAGTGCAGAGAAGGCTCTCTCAAAAGGTTATTTTGTCCATACTGCTTTCCAGTCGCGTGAATGGTGTGCGTGCACATCTGAAAAAATCCAGGCTA
>JAODUG010004977.1:0-10267 GCA_027564795.1 Aphredoderus sayanus
TAACACATCGTGGTGGTATTACTTTTTTATACTGTTTTTTGATTTTGAATTGTTTTTATTGACTTCTTAGTGTGAAGCACTTTGCGTTACATGAATTTGTATATAAAGTGCTATATAAATAAATATTGATTGATTGATTGAACAGGAGGGTTAAAAGGCACATAAAAATAAAAAATATATATTTTTTATACACACAGCACTGACAATATAGAGATCTACACAACCAGACACAATCTGATGGTGCCATCTGGTGGCCCAATATGATATAAGGGAAACAGGAGGGTTTTAAAGCTACAATCTTAAAATTACAGTTTACCTACTCCATCGCCATATATATATTTATAGGAATTGTGGGGTCACACCTTTGTCAGTGAGGATGTGGAGGCATCGCGTCACTAGAGTCTCTGCTCCTTTCGGACAGTTCTCTACCAGAAGGAGCAGGTCTGGAGAATTCATTCCCATTCCTCGGATCTGAAACAACATACATTTTGTTAACACGCATCCAGCTCCCTCCACCACAGACACAAGGTTACTGTTGAAGACGCACTTGAAAGTCTAATCTTCAACAAAAGGACCTACACTGTAGGAACAACACAAACCTCAATTATTGAGTAGCCTATTTTCCTATATGGTGGTGAGTGCCAGACAAGCTTTTTTTAGTTTTCTGTCTGGTCCTTGACTTGTATTCCAAAGCAACTAATATTTAATTACTAAATACAAATACAGCCAAGAGATGGCAAATTGAAAACTGGCTAGTATACAAAGAAAAAAAAGACTTATAGACCATAATGCCATACATATATACACATACACTAATATATAGACATTTTGCTAATATACACAATATTAGTGCAACGACTTGTATTTCAGTGCAATTTATAGTCTGGAAAATATGATACTTTGACTTCTTAATTTCCCTTAATCCTCCCGCAACACTGACATAAGCCGCGACACGTCATATGTCCGTGCTGCGGTTGGCGCCCTCTGCTGGCACACCAAGGTAGTGTGTTGGGTCAGTTTGACCCGGAGGACAGCAGGAGGGTTAAGAGACTGGACCTGCCAGTTTGTCATTTACTAACAACCAAGCGTTCATTAGACCTACCGGCTGCTCTATGACCCGCAGCACACTGCGCTTGATGTCAGAGATGGCCTCGGTGTAGATGGCGGCCAGCTCGTGCACCAGCCGGTGGTTGAGAGGCAGCAGAGACAGGTAGAGGAACAGACACTGTCTCACTGTCTCCTCAGTCCAGGGAGCAGCCACCTCTGTCTCACACACACACACACACACACACACAGCACAGGTTCACACCAGTATAGTCTAGAGATTCAGTTAGCATTGGCACTCAAGTCTGTGTCCGTAATTCCAGTGCGATGCTAGTGCTTTATTTACTCGTTTAAATGTTTACGTTTATTTTAAGCAGTAACCGTAGCTTATTTTAGCTTATTAACTTATTAAACAGATTTACAAGACCTTCAACCAACTAGAGTGGTGTCTTTACGGTTTCAACGAATTACAACAAAATGATTAACGTCTGACCTGGTCACTGATTTACGTAGTCTCCTGTCAAGTAAGTGCATCTTGACGCAGTTAGCCAGCGTGTGTGTGTGAAGGCAGGGGAAGCCCACCTGTGTCTTTGTCTGCCCCAAACAGCACCGATGGGGGGTTGGGGTGGACCAGCAGCTGCATGTAGTTGAGGGCAAACTTCTCGATGTAGTCTCTGAGGTGGTCCTTCTCATACATGCGCTTTATGAAGCCCAGGGCCGTGGTGCGCACCTGAACACAGTTACACGGTGATTGGACAGAAGAATGGGATAAGAATGAATGGGAAAAAACATCAGTTGTTTAGTATTGTGTAGTAGTAGAAATAGTACATACAGTATTTTTACTGTATGTACTATTTCTACTACTTCTAACTTCATAGTTTTATAATGTTTATATCATTGGAGAATTTAGTATCTTTAGTATTATGACATCTGTATCATAATATAGTCAAATCTAAAATGTTCCATTCTAATGTCATAAACCATTCCCAATCTAATATTATTCCTATCCAAACGTATTTAATGTAAAGACCAATAATCAATCAGTTCTGTTGGTACCATTATTCACAATCCTATCCCAGTCCAATTTAATTTAATTGCATTCCAACTAATCTATTTCCATATATTCTAATCAAATTCCATTCAGTCCCAAACCAATCTATAAATAATGCATCCAATCCCATCCTAAATCTAACCCATCCATTAGAGTTGAATGTGTGAAACATTACCTTCTCCTTGTCGTGGGAGCTCAGGTCCAGGAGTACATGGAGATACTGGAACTGCCTGGAGGGGCGTTTGACAATGAGCTCCTTCAGCGTGGTCATGCCCAGATACACCCGGGACTACGAGCACAGCATCAAGACAAGATGACTCATGGGAACCACACAGTGGAAATACACACCCTGCTCATGCAGGCAATACACACCTCGTCCTCGCAGTAGCGACGTATGACCTCCAGGGCGGACTCTGTTATGATGGGAGCCTCCAGCACCAGCTTTGTAAACAGACTGGGAGAGAGAATTGAGGTGATTACAGGTTTTATCGCAGACTTCCGTATCAATGGCTGCTATATTAGCCATCTAGTTAGAGGCAGAGTGGATAATTGTGGGTAGGGAGTAAGGTGATCTAAAGCAGATCTGTATAACACACTTTGTGGAATTGTTTTCACTGGATTTGCAAGCAGTAGCTTGTCCAATTGAAGGCAGTTCTGAGAAAACCTTCATGTCAAGAGTTCTCTAGTGAGTTCTCTAGTTATTGTCGGTGGGTCTCCAAAGGTGGGTCTTTTACTTAATAGGTGCCCTAAGCAATGATTTAGATTATTTTTTTTAAAGGAAATTGAGTTATACCTAAACATTAATACATTTAAAAAAAAATATTTTACATCTTATAAAGGTGTTTTCATGGATTGTTGAGTTTTAAGACACTTAACCCTAAATGCTCCTGGTGGTTGGATAGCGCATCACCATCGCTTATGAGGCAATCCTGTACATCTCTGAGTAGCCAAAAGGTTGGAAGTAGAAATGTAGTCCATTTACCATTTAATGAAGATGCGATAGAGTGGTTCATCAGATACTCTCCCACCCAATTTGGATACACATTGGGAATGCTAGGATAGTGTTGTGTGATGCGGTCTGCACCACTTTGTTAGTAATGCTATTTACAAAGTTGTGTAGAAACATGTCTTATTTTATTCAGCGAGCACAGAGAATGGACAGCTAATTGAGGAGATATTTACTGAATTTGACAAAAAGTGTATTTGCATACAATCACTGACTATATCTTTAATAGATGCCCTAAGCAATGCTTTGTATCGTATTATTCATTTTTAGGTATGCCTAAAAGTGAATAATATTAAATACAAAAATAATATTGACATCTTAAATACATATCACTTTGTAGGTAAAGCATGAGCTACCATTAGTTACACACCACACCCTGTATAATTTACACCTATATCCTGTGGGGTTGCTTGGATTGATTCATCGCCCCCATGTGTAGTGGAAATGTATAGCAAGGTTTACTGCCAGTGGCCCTCACCCATCTCTCTGCTCGGGCTTCTCCTGCAGGCCGGACAGCAGCGTGTAGAGGCAGTGGTCGTAGCTGTCCAGCAGGCCCACGGGCAGCTGGCTGAGGTAGGTGTTGTACTCCTGGTAGAGCAGGGAGAAGGCCAGGTCACTCCGGGTGCGGATGTCCTCCAGGATGAAGCCCAGGACGTCGTCCTTCATCATCCCCTCGAACTGTGTCACCATCCGGGACAGCAGCTTCACGCGCACCTGGAGCACAAACCAAGAGGTCCTGGTTAAACCCCAACACATGACTTTACACTAACCCCTCCATCTGCTACTACAAGACTTACTGGACCCTGCTCCTTAATACTGACCCCTACTGTGAGTCACTTTGAATAGAAGTGGTAACAATGTACTGTATATTGTATTAGTAAGTGGCATGTTACATTCTAGGAAAGCCGTCTGCTATAAATACATATTATAGCGATGCATTAAAAATCACTATACTGTAAGGGCAGCATAATGCATTCTAATTACATTATAAACACATCCATTAACTAGGGAAAACTAGGGCTGTAGGATGATTATTCTAAATTCAATTATACATATAATCAAAAATAAAAAATGAACAGATACTCCAATTTCCGAAAAGTAATATCCGATTGTGAAGAGTTGTAGTAATGATATCAGAGAGTTCACAAACCAACTAGGCCCCAGAGAGTTATTTGCACTCAGAACAATCTAAAAAGCCTTGTTTGGAAATAGTTTTTGGCTAGTAGTAGTGGCAGCATAGTGTAACTTTGAGATAAAGAAGAACTTGATAAAGAAGAACACAACCATGATTCACAATGCACCTCCTTGTTGTCACATACTGGCCTACTCACATGAGACATGCCACTCTGCCCAATAGCTTTTTCAGAGAGCAGGATGCGTCTGACTGCCATGGCTGACAGCTTCTCTATCTGGGAGTCTGACATGGGCTGGACCACATCTGACAGACGGAACACCTTCTTTCTCCCACCGGCGCCTGGCATTCTGTAGACACACAATAGACAACATTTATAATTACAGATCATGTAAAACATAAGGCTACCTTAGCGTAATGTCCATGCACATATATTCACAAAATCAAATAGGTCTAGGATACAATGAATTTAAGTACCCTTTACTTGTTTCTACTTGGATGTTTGTAGCTATACAACTGATGTACAGATTTGTATAGAAACAAACACCAACATAATAAAGTCATGTAGGTTATACTTACATGTATTATCCTCTAGAACATGTCATTTTGCATATGAACTCGTTTCCGTACTAAACATTCTCACTCCAACTAGACTTGTGTTTATTTGAGTGTAGAAGAGGATTATCCAGTTAAATGTGGAGTCAGGGATGCTGAAGAAGGTTGTTGATATTTGAAACAAAAACACATTTCCCTATAGTGCCATAGCGTGCTACCTCAGAAGCTCTGCCCTCCTAATTGGATTGTGTTCCCATTTACAGAACCACGTAGAAACAACAGATTATTTTATCAGCACATAAAATAAGCAGCTAGAAGAGTATTAGTATTGAATTTGAATTTTACAAAAAGTGCATTAGCTTACAATCTGTCCACCATTAAAAGAGTTCTAAATACATGTAGGTCCGCACAGTCCCCGTTAAGATAAAAACACC
Source organism: Aphredoderus sayanus (assembly GCA_027564795.1). Lineage (NCBI taxonomy): Eukaryota > Metazoa > Chordata > Actinopteri > Percopsiformes > Aphredoderidae > Aphredoderus > Aphredoderus sayanus. Next base: position 5,223 of record JAODUG010004977.1, read on the forward strand.
TGTTATATAAAAGCTCTTTCTACTTTCAAAAATATGTAATAAGAGAAACCAAGATGTGATGCTGAGACAACACTGCAGACAGTAAGGTGCATACTTGGGCTGTGTGGAAGGCAGGATGGGCTCCGGAAGCCTCTTGGGGACCTGGAGAGCCTCCGTGGCCTGAGGCTTGTCCTCGTACACGCCCACCACGGAGATGGCCTGGCCAATGACCACAGGCGGCACTTTACGCCTGATCAGCAGGTCCTTGGCCAGAGACTCATCGTCATCAAGGTTGTCTTTGTTAGCATCTTCTTCCCGGGCTTTGAACTGCTCCAGGCCTGGGGGATTAGCATTAGCTTGTTAGTGTGTGTGGATGTTACTAGCACATTTAAAAAGGTCACAATTTAAATATCTACACTATACAAATACCAACTAGATATTATATAAAAACCCTTACCTAAAAGTAAGTTGTAAAAGAAATCATCTTGACCCAGTGACATTTTCAGGACATTATCAGTTAAGCCCTTAAGAAATAGCATCATTCCAGAGTGGAATCACATACAAATAGGTATGTGATTCTTATTTTTATATAATCAAAACTGCAAACTAATGAAAGCCACACATAGTGTGCTCAGGACACACTGTGACCCTGTCTTACAGACCTGGGCCGATGCCAGCTCCAGTCATCTGCGTGGCCATGAGCCTGGCTAAATGTTTGATCTGGGCATCTGTGCCTGCTGACTCCACTGGTGTGTATGTGGCCTGGAAGGATGCAGGCATGATGTCTGGCAGATACACCATGCTGATGAGAACCTGGATGGAAAAGCCTAGTTCACATTACACGTTCAAATAGGCATGCTCCATTAGGGTTCACAACTTAGAACACAATTTAGAAAAGTAACTTAAAAAGTCAAAACTTTCAATGTCAAATCATTTTTAATTAAAAAAGGTATTGTTAGTCATTCTAGAGAACGCTTGCTAAATTCCAACTCAAATCAAATCACCTCTCCCTTCAACGCCTCCATCAGAATTGGAAACGCACTGCGAAAGCTAGGATAATGGTTGTGTGCATGCACCACTTTGTGTTCTTATTTACAGAGCCAGGGGTGTGTAGAGGAACCAAACTATTTTTTCAGCACAGTTGTTTTGATTTGAAACTCAGTGTGTACCTCTGCGCTGACACCTCTCATAGGCTCACACAATGTTATCTGGCACAGCTGCGTCTACTAAAGGAAATGCTCACCAGGTTGGCTACATTCTCAGGGGTTAGCAGGGGGTGGAGGAACTGGGCCGTGAGATCGATAGCAGACTGGGCTACCGGGGCAACAGATGGCTTCGATGCAGAGAGCGGGACAGGCTCTTCTTTATCTTCATCGTCCTCCATCAGGGGTGGTTCTGAACACATGGGAAGAGGGAGGGTTGTAAAAGGTGTTTTATACATTAATATAGTGGGAATCAACTATTTTCTATGTAAAGATTATAGTGGAGGAATGGCGTTCTGAGCAGAGAATGACATCACACTCCCTCTGTGTGTGTTGTAATCTGAGGTCCTCATAGCCTGGCCGGCCTTGCGTGCATGTGTGTATGGCCCACTAAGCATTTGTTTTGGTCTGAGATACTGGTGCTTTAGTGTGACATCTAGTGGCAGAAAGTCATATTGAGACACTTTAAAAGGAAGGGAAATAAAGCAGGGTAAAGGTGCATAAATACACTTAATCCTGTGTATATAGTCCATAACAGCCTGGGACACATACAACAGTCATCTACCAACCCATCTTGAGCTTCTTGCCCTCTGCGTATTGCTCGTGGCGAGGTCTCTTGCGCTGTTCCCGCGGTGCCGGTGTGGCGCGGCTGATGTCATTCTGGGGCATTCCCAGGTCCAGCAGGAGGGTGCCAATCTGGCCCTGATACTCCAGGCTGCACGGATGCTTAAGAACAGCCACTAGGTGGAGCTTCAGGTTTTTTCGCACACTGCTGACCTGAGACTTAGCCAAGGTTGGCGGTAGGTTCGCTACAATAACAACACAATTAGGATTTAGATTTCTGGCAAAACTGGTCATGCTTTTTCAAGAGGGTTGAAACTAATATATTTTGTGTAAAAGTAATTGTGTTAGACTTGGCTCAAGGTTTACGGTCAGTGAGACACATACAGTACTGGCACTACACCAGTGCATCTGGTGTTGTGTCTCACCATGTAGTGTCTCATAAGCCTGGACCACCTCCGACATGAACATGGGCCTCTGCCGTGCAATGGTGGCCAGGGAGCCCAGTGCTGTGGTCAGGTTGATGCTGGAGATGGCTGGGTGGACCATGAACTTCAGCAGGTGCTCCAATGCACCCTTCCCTTCCTCACACAGTGTATCTGGGGAGGACAAGGAAAATGTGTTGCATGACAGATACAGTTTTATCCCAAATTACTTTTTAAAAGCAGTGGTACAAGAGAAAGACGTTTTGGTTTGGAAAATGTAGGGTTCTGGGAGTGTCACACAATCGGTGAGTGTTATCATTTTAATAAAAACATATTGACAGTGATTGTACCATGTGGAAGAGCAGACATGATAAACATGTCTGTCAGTAAGTTTCAGTTTAGAACAGAACAGTGAATTCCCATTGGCCGGTATCTTACATTTAATATATTTGTTGAGGAATACTTATACATTTTGGTAATGTTTGGTAGTATTTAAGAGTTCACAGAGAAGTTATGCTCTCCAGCTTGATGAACAAAGTAAAACATTAAATATTTAAAACTTGACAGATATCAGGGATCTACAGGATTAAGACAAGCTAGACAATGGATGTATTTACCATAGCGAATATATGAGTGGTCTTTGGGGATCTTGTCCAAGCTGATGTCACCCTCTTGACGCTTGGGGATGTCTGAGTCGGATGTGCGCGGTGATAGTGTGATAATGAGAGACTCAGTGAACTTGATGGCATGCGTACGCACGCCATCATTTTCCGAGTCCAACAAGGCCAAAACGTCCCCCTTCATCTGCGTGACCATATCCCAGCAGGCCTCTTGCATCTCGGATACAACTTTGGAACGCACCAACCACTTCAAAATAGAACAGTGAAAACAATATTTTTTAGATATACAATTAAAAAATAAAATAACATGTACACAATTTGATAACTGACTGAATTACATTCAGTATTTCTATACTATTACAAAACACGAGTTAACAAACATTCTTGGGATAAATCTAGTTAGCATACATCAAATTCCAACCATACATTGATCCCAGTTCATACCTGCAGTGCAACTTTATAAAGTTGAGTGAGTGTGAGGATGGCTTTCTTCACGACGTTAACACTTTCATCATTCAACAACATGTTTATGTTAGCAATGAGCCTGAGAAGGAGCTCATTATCCCGTTTACTGCAAAACATGTTAAGAGAGCGTTTCACAAGGGCGTATGTTCAATCAATGTAACAATGCTGAACTACACATCTGGTTGAAGAACATTATCACTGATGACAGAAAGGCTATTGGTTATGGGTCCAGCACAGCCACAAATCACTGCCTTCTAGACTAAAGCGTTCAAGTAAACTAAATGCAAGATTAAAATTCTAAAAACCTCATATGAGGGAATGTGAGGCTTAATCACTTACCATGCTTCCTCAATAAAGCCAATAACAATCTTCCTCACTTCCATTGACTTATCAGTCTGAAAGGCAATCATCTCCTATAATGGGAAACAAGAGTTCTCAGATTTTAACAGTTCATATTTTAAAAACAGTTTCATGTTTCCTTTATGGTGCTATTTTAACTCAAATTCAGCGTATGTAGCACATCTATGTCAGGGGTATTGTGCATACTAATTATGAAGCAATATGTTACCAGAGCTATATGTGTACTTACATCCAAGAAGTTGTCAAGCAGTGAGGGGTCCTTATTGATGATAAGTTCCTGAACCTTTATATACATGAAATGTATATAAGTGATGTGTAAAAGTGATTCGTACAAAACTTTAAAAACATATGTAGCCAAATAATTCAGTCAGTTATGAATGAAAATTAACAGTTGAGACAAAAACTCTTGTATGCCTGAATAGTATCAAGACTCTTTCCAAGAACATAACATCAGAAGACACACCAGAACAGACGGCACGACAAACCTGTTTGAGAACTATTAGTTTCTCATCAGTACCCATAAGTGTCGCCTGATACAGAAGATCGACCACCTGTGACAGAGACACAGCATGTCATGGCTGAAACGTTTGACGTACATACTGTATATTAGTACAAATGTAACTATAAGGAAACCTTTTCACTGGTGGTCATATCAACGACATGGGACGCACCCCCCTCATCTGTGTCGATGTTGGATGCCATGCTGGAGATGTTGCTCCAAAACCCACTTACTTCACTGTCTTGAAAACATGATCAGAGACCTATAGAACAAAATAAACGATCAGACTAATATGTGTGTGTGTGTGTGTGTGTGTGTAGGATGTAGCTGATAATAACGAGACACCAACGTAAGCATACTGGGTAATTCTATAATGCGTATTTGTATGCAGACGTTACAGTTTCAGGCACAGTACTGTAGTGAACACACAGATTAGCCAGAAGCTAACCATGGCGCTAACAAGCCGATAGCTAACTACTCCAGTCATGAACTTACTATACCTATGTTCATTCTGGATATCTGATATATAAAACGTCAATGTTGGCTCGTGTGAAGGAATACCTTCTCTCTTTTTTTTTTTTTTAAACAAAAATAGCTTTTCCAACCAATAAACGCACGAACTGCTTTCTTAGAGAATACTCAGAGCAGCCATGTTTTATCTACAGGAAGTGATTCCTGTTTTCTTCTACTACTACTGCTACTCTCGGTCTGGCTTAATGACGAATGTTGCCGCTTACTGATCTGGAGTGGATCAGACAAATTGCTATTTCGTATACCTTCTTCTCATTTTTCCTTTCAAAGAATAAAAGACAAACTGTCGTCCTCTTCTTGGTTTTGAATTTTATATAAATCTCCTTTATGTACTACATTTATTCTGCAATTATTTCATAATTTTGCTACTATTTTGCCTTTATTTACCTGGTTTTCTGTCTGT
>JAODUG010004978.1:0-10267 GCA_027564795.1 Aphredoderus sayanus
CCACCACCCCCCCCCCCCCCCCCCCCCACTACAGGGCTTAGCGGCGGTCCTCCTGAGGTTCATCCGGGCCCCCCCCCCCGCCCGGCTGGTGCGGGTGTGCCTGAGGAGCCTGCGCATCCTGTCCCGGGACAAGAAGGTGCTGGAGCCCCTGTTGAGTGGCGCCGCCCTGCTGGCTCTGGCGCGCCTCGCAGGGCTCTCCACCGCCGGCGCCTCAGCCGCCGGGGAGGACGACGACCTGACCTCCGACCTCTACGAGGACGTCATCCACTCCCTCGCCGCAGCCGACGGCGGGAAGGCGGCGTGTGGCGACCACGACGATGACCTTGACGAAGACCTTGACGACGACGATGACGGCGGTAACTATGGCTACGACGACGGCGCAGACGAAGGCGGCGCGGCGACGCTCACCAACGAAGAAGAGGAGGATGGCGGGCGAAAGGGTGCGGCCAATCACAGGGCCCTGGAGCGCGGCAGGAAGGACCGCCGGCAGAGCCACCTGGACGGGGTGGAGGAGGGGGAGGGGGAGGGGGAGGGGGAGGGGCAGAGGAAGGAGGCCATGAAGGTTCTGTGCAACGTGGTTTACAACAGCGCCTGGGCCCAGGAGACCCTCAGCACCATGAGGTGACACACACACACACACACATAATAATGTGTGTTTATATATCCCTCCTGTTGTCCTTATTATATTGTATTGTGCCACCAGATGGCGCCATCTGATTGTGTATGATTGTGTCGTTCTCTTTATTGTCATTGCTGTGTGTATTTTTTTATTTATTAATTATTTCTTTATGTATTTGTTTGTTTTTGTCTGCCTTTTAACCCTCCTGTTGTCCTCGGGTTTCAAACCCACACCTTATTGTGCCAGTAGAATTAGATTTAGTGCCTTCTATCTGCCACAAAGAGCTAGTGATTTGGGTCATTTTGACCCGGAGGACATCACGAGGGACATATATATATCTGTACACACACACACACACACACAAGTAATACAAATAATAGAGTAAGGTGTGTTTATAGATACTACATATATATATATATACACACACAATCATACATACAGTATATATGTCTGTCATTGAACAGTAGATTATTCTGTGGTGGACCACACATCTTCATGCTATTGTATAGAAGCATGCAGCTTTCTTAATGCAATGATTTGTGAGTAATGTCATGTTATGGTTTGGGGCCCAAATATATCTAATTTTCTGATTCATTATGAACCATCCAGACTTCTCAGGTAATCTGGAACAGGTCTGCTTTCTGTCCCTAGAGTAAAAACTAAACATGGAGAAGTTGTTCTTATGCTCCATATATTGTATCTGGAACAAACTCCCAGAAAGGTCTGCTGAAAGCAGTTCTTTTAAATGACTGAAGGCTTTTCTTTTTAGCACAGCCTTTAATTAAATCAAATGTAAATGTAATTCTTTTTTTTTACTATTTTGCTTTGTGTCTTATGTAAAGCACTTTGAATTGCCTTGTTGTTAAAATGTGCTATACAAATACATTTGCCTTGCTTTGCTTGCATTATCCTGGACAATAAAGTGTGTGTGTGTGTGTGTGTGTGTGTGATACATTTGCAGACTATTATGCAACATTTCATACATTTGTGAGAAGGGAAGTAATAAGACGGACACACAGATGGTGTTGAAATTGCCTCACAGCCAAATTATATGTGGTAATTTTCCATCACACTCCTACACCAAAGTCTGTTCTTGAAATGCTTAGTTGAACACATACTATCACACAATTGAACTATGACGCCTTCTGCCAGTGTAATACACAAAACACTCACATTGTTTTTAATGCACAATGCATGTGTAACCAGAATCTATATGCTGCTGGGTCAGCCACTGTGAGCCATCTGTGAGTGTCAATGCACAGCTTCTAGACATAAATACCTGTGTCAGAAGCACTGAACATATGAACCACAGTGACACTGCTCTAACAGTTAGTCAGTTGAAGTGATGCCTGCAGAGAATTCATTAGAAATTTACACCACAGACTTTGACTTAATGTTTTAATAAAATCTTAGGCTCTCACCGCTCCACCAGGATCAAATATTAAACATCATGGGGAATGTAGGGAAATGAAATAGCCCAAAGACATTCACATCCTATTCCTGATTAATTCATTTTCACTCAGATGTGTTCAACAGGACAAAATATAGGTGATATTGGTCAACATTTAACACCTACATTCACTTATGGGACAAAACTAAAAACAAAATCATTTGTATTTGTATACAAGTTTTTGTTTGAACCATAACATTGACTTAACATACCATTGAACCATAACATACCATTGACTTTAAAATTTTATACAGTATGTATTTATGTTAACGATTGCTTAATAATCACATCACATAAAATTTTCTTTTTGATGTCGTTCCATTCACTCCTTAATGACTTTTTTGTTTTGAGTGTGGGGCTGTGAATTCACTCCCATTTTGGTGTTGAGTTGGTGTTTGTTTAAGGCCAGTTCTCATATTGTTGAGTGTCAATCTCCTTTACATTAGTACATCTTTAATGTGTCCTGTATTTACCCTTGTTTCTGCAGATTACCAAACAACAGCTTCAGCAGACTAAGGATCGTTTCCAGGCTTTCCTCAATGGTGACACTCAAATAGTAGCTGATGAGGCCTTCATTAATGCTGTGCAGAGCTACTATGAGGTAACAACCAGCAATAATGATTTTTTATTGTGCATATATTGTACAATATTTTTTATATTATATAAATTCTAGTGCTGGGCAAGTAAATGTGTTATTATCGCGTTAACGCATTAATGGAAATTATTTTATCGAGCATTAATGCAGTTTATATTATTGTTTTGAAAGGCTGTTGCTCACTGGCTCTCAATACACATACAGATTACAGACAAACCATATTCGCTTCAAGGTCAACTTTCCAATCTTTCGCCAGGCAGGTTTAACCAATCAAAATGAACCATTGATCGCAATCACCTGACAACTGTTTACATTCTATTCTCTTTGCTAAATGCTTTGATAAACACAGAAAGACACAGAATTATGACAACACATAGGAAAGTATCTCTACATATCTTATTTGTCAGTTGTTTTTAATATTAACAACATTGCACTGCCACTACATGAACTACAAGACACCAGCAGCTGCTGCTGGTGTCTCCAAAACATTTGAGATCCTGGCACTCATTGTTTCTGCTACTCCTGGCCAACACTCGCATGGTTCTTTACAGGCTATTTTGCTGTTTAAAAAAAAAAAAAAAAAAAAGATGCATCGGTGACGTGAAAAGTTCGCCTTTTTTGTGTCGCACTTGGTGTAAAAGGGCATTACACTTGCTTGCTGCCTTTTCCTTGCCAGGGGAGAGGAGCAGGTAATGTGAGACTATAATGTGATTAACCCTCCCGCTGTCCTTGAGTTTCAAACCAGCAGAGGGTGCTAACGTCATATGTCCATGTTGTGGTTGGCGCCCTCTGCTGGCTTTAAAAAGGTAGTGCTGGGTCATTTTGACCCATAAGAGAGTGGGAGGGTTAAGGGCCGTATAAATGAATGTGATTTGACTTGACCTGATAAAAGAAAAATGCTTCTGTTGGTACCTGTTCAGAAAAACAAACAAATGCTAATGCACTTTTGTTCATACATCTGCACTTTTAAAATTAAAGTGCGAAATACACTACTTTTAAATTCATTATTGAAATGCACATAACAATCATGCCATTAAAAAGTTTAATCATTTAATTGTCTAATAAATTTTGTATAACGTATAAACATGCACAAACTGCTTATTATTCTAGTTTTATTATTATTATTAGGGGTCCAAGCAGTGAAGCTGCGAGAACCCTATTCTTTTTGCCAAAATCGCAATTTTAGGTAAGTCACGGCGTTTGCGCAAAATTTTGCACACTGATAGCCAGATGCGATGATCATCAGACCAGTCCGCACAAAAGTTATCAAAAGGAATTTTGACTTTCGAAACCGTTTATCCGCCACAGGCCATCAAAGTTGCCAAACAAGATGTGGTTGCGTTTCTCCGCAACCGTATGTCTGATGGTTACCAAATTTTGGAGGCATGGTTGTCATGCATCTCTGAGGCCATGTGCAGTGATTTGTGCCAATCGGCCATAAGGGGGCGCTATTGGTGGTGACCACTTTAAACGCTCAAGAAGGCAAATAGCTATTTTGATCAAACTTCATGGGTGGCATCTGTGTCATACCTTTATATGCTGCAATGAACAGGAAGTCTGTAGTTTAAACCATGTGACCGCCACGAGCCAAACTGTCAGTATGAGGGTATATAGATCCCCAACACCCATACAAAATTTGGGCCTTTTCTGCCACTAGGGGGCGCTACAATAAGTCGTCAAATTTCAGATTTTGAACTAGCGATATCTCTGATACATTGGGCCAAAGTCACCACAGTAAGCTAGCAATATTAAGCACTTCATATGCAACAAAATACCCCCTTAAACTTGTGACCTCCGTCATCTTGCTTTTCCACCATTTTGAATTGTATTAAAAATCTTTAAAACGCTACTCCTACCACAAAAATTGTCCAATCTTCACAAAACTTTGCAAACATGCTCATCAGACCAGCCCTCACCAAAGTTATTACCTGGCGTTTTGATTTTCGAATTCGTTTGACTGTCAGAAGTAATCAAATTTGGTGGCAAAGCCGCCAAACCGGAAGTGGTGTTGTATCTCCGCAACTCTATGTTCAATTGTCACCAAACCTGGTAGGCATCATTGATAAGCCTTCAAGAGGTCATGTAGCCCTGCCTACCTCTGTCCCTATAAATCTATCAGTATGGGTAGACATGGGTGGCCCTTAAAACTTCCTGCTTTTTTTACAGACATAGCCTTCGTATATCTCCAATTCAGCCTGAAGATGTTATCTACTCACTCAAGTCTTTGGTCTATCGATTGCTACAGGACACAGAATGCCTACAAAATATGGTGCTCACCTGCACCTACTGTATATGAACTCTAGTGTATTTTGTTTGTACACTCAATAAAATGTCTAATGCGCAAATGGTTCAATATTAACATTCCCCTAAAACTGTACCACTAAAGTGTAAAGTTTCTGAAATTCCAAGTGAAAACAAAATCAATGAACTGACTAAATTATATGGTGAAAATGTTGTTGCTACATGCAGTTTTATGGCTTGCATTGTGACTGTAATTGAGATAGGGATGTCTTGAATAACTTTGATTTCTTGAGCCAACCTGCCAGTAAATATTTTTAGTTGCTGATTTCAATCCAATCTGTTAATACATATTTAAATATACTGTAGTAGGTTTATAATTGCCTCATACTATGCTAGAATAATGTATCTGCGTCATGTTTCAATCTTTTGTAATTTACTGAAATCTACTTTCTTACTAGATAGTTATTTTTAATAAATAATACACCTCAAAGTAGCTTGTAAGGCTGAATGTAATATGGCATGTTGAAATGAGTTAATCCAGTATGCAGTGAGGTTAAGCTGTGACATGTCAGACACCTTAAGACCAGATGTTGGTGGGGACACAAAACAGTTGTTGTTATGCTTATGCCGCGATCAGACTACATATTATTATCATGAAGGCAATTATTGTGCCATAAGTTCTTGGCCGGGAGACTGACAACACTAAGTATGACACCAACGATCATCGCTGCCGTTCACGACCTAGCATGTTCATATGTTGTCAGGAGGAAGGACCAAGGCGTTCCAAAAAGAAAAACTTAAAACTAAAAAGACAAGATGCGCTGATTGCTACTAAGAGATGGTAACCTAGCAACTTACTCACCGCTGATGCTTGCCTGGGATAAGGATTTAGTATTCGAAACATGTTGACCTGGGGTCAGTTTGTTTCCCTACTAATGATCACAAGGATAATTCCTGTCTTTCTAATCTTTTTGTATTTAATTTGCCATTTATTGTCTTCCTTGAGGGAACATCAAATAGGCAAGGGTATTGTTTACACTACTCGATGAACATTTTCTCCATTTTGTTGTTCCACCTTACAGCAGCAACAACAGCATTCCCTCTTTCTCATCGATATGTGTAACAGAAAGAACTGTGTCAGCAAGAAACACGTCATAGGAGTCAAACTAGGCAGGAAAATGCAAAAGCTAGCTTTTTTGCCATGATACAACGTCCCAGATACCACATTGGTGTACTTTGATTATGTCACACTACAAGGAGTAAAAATGCCCATTTGCATTCCCTTTATTTGGGCTTGACGCTGGAAATATGTCTGCAATGACCAAATCTGGTCAAAATCTATCTCAACATTAAGCAAATTCATAAGCAGTTGTAAACCTTGCTATAAAGTTTAGTATAGCAATTTAAAGAACTTTCACATACCTGACATCTTGATAGTTTGTAGTTTTAAGTCGTGTGGATCATTACAATCTAACCAGCTAGCAAACATGGAAAAAATTAAGGCTCTGGGTTGGGCCATGATTGCAGACACCCATCAGTTAAAACATTATTTCTGATGGTTGATATTTGATCTGGACATCCCTATCCACAAGTGTAGGGAATCTTAAGAATTTGAATTTGGATATTTTAAAATGGATCATTACTATTAATCTACAGTATAACTATCAAGGTAATATAGCATATAGAAACTAATAACCCATAGCATAGTAATATTCATTTTGAGATCTAACCCAATCTTTTAAATTAACATATACCGTCAAGTCTCTGATTTTACTTGTTATTTCTTGTCAGGTATTCTTAAAGAGTGACCGCGTGGCGAAAATGGTCCAGAGTGGCGGCTTTTCAGCCAATGACTGCAGGGAGGTGTTCAAGAGGCACATTGAGAAGCGTGTGCGGAGCCTTCCAGAGATTGACGGCCTAAGCAAGGAGACTGTGCTTAGCTCTTGGATGGCTAAGTTTGACACCATCTACCGTGGAGACGAGGATCCACGCAAAGCGCAGCAACGCATGACCGCCAGTGCGGCTTCCGAGCTCATCCTCAGCAAGGACCAGCTATATGAGATGTTCCAGAATATCCTGGGCATCAAGAAGTTTGAGCACCAGCTGCTGTACCAAGCCTGCCAGGTACGTCTTTACCTACAGTACAATACATGTTTTGCTGTATGCTAATATACGGGATGGGAAGGGGGAGGGGTGGTGCAGTGTGATGCAGTGTGCTTTCCTACTTTACAAAGTAGTAAAGGTCTGTATATAGGACGCCATTTATCTGTACAGCATAATAAGAATCTTACTATTGTACATATTAAATTTGGGATACATGGTTTTGGATGAAATGTTTTATGATCAAATAAACTGGACCAATGCGGATTTGTAAGCCATTAATCAGGGTTGCCAACTCTCACGCATCTGCCGTGTCACACACTTTTATGCGGTACATATACTGAAATCTACACTAAGCCACATGGTGTCTGTAAAGGGACGTTAGCTTAATCCTCGACTGTAACTTCCTAACGCTAACATCCACTCAAAGTGTTTGAGAAACAAACATTGGGGTAAAACAAGGGTTTATTTTATGCCAAGTGATCAGTGTGAGGACTTAAATTAAGTTAAGCAAGCTACAGAGTCCAGGTTTTAATATTTTTAATAAAATATATCTGAGGTATGTTTGGATGTGCGTTAGACCATCGTAAAGGCCACATTCTCAGAGCATAGCCATGCTAAGGGGCTGATTCATTTTTTGAGATGAATAATTCATGTCTATTTACAGACATAGAGATAGACACAGTACCTGAATGCAAGTGAGTGTAGTACAGAATATATGACTTTTATTGGTTGCTCTCGTGAGTCCTCTCAGGCCTTTGATATGCCATTTCATGTTCTGCCACAACACTTTGATAAAGAGACATTTCTGCTCACCATGCCTCAAACACCCACAGGAAGTCCTATTAGTGAGTCAGAGCCACTTGTCAGCAGTCAACCACGGCCACATGCTGTAGTTCTTTACTCCACGATAGAATTCTCTCTAAAAAGAAGATGAGGCAGTCTGCTCGGCATTGCTTAGGGCTGTTAGGGATTTGATGAAATGTTTTAATGGATTAGCTGGGATTCAGAGGCCATCATTTCTCAGAGGGGGATTTTTATTTCTGCAGTTCCCATCCAGAGAACATGGAAAAAGGCACTGGTCTATTTCTGTCCCATTCAGAAGTAAAAGCAGGTCCCGGGAATGACTCACAGCCAGATTAGACTAGTATGACCAATGGGCTCATCAGCCAAGCTCCCAGCATGCACCATTCCCCGATTTCCCTGACACTTAAGCTGCATAACATACTTAACATGTAACATTATTTTAGAATGTAGCATTACATTCAGTAACATTGCATTGTCATGAAAGATAATACTCCAAATTTGTAATATAGCTTTTATGAATGCCCTTTTTTAAAACTCATGTACTAGGAATGTTATTTCAATTTTTGTAGCCCTTATGGCAGAAAGTAATTCCTGTATATAAAAATGAAACTCATCAAGGCAATACTGTGTGTGTTTCATGAACAATACGTTTATTAGGAGTACAGGTAGGCGGGATCAGAACTGGAGCAGGCAGTATCGTAATGGGGGCAGGTAGGTAGTCCAGAACACGGAGATAAACAAAGGCAAGCTCAAGGTGGAGACAGGCAGGGTGACCGAGGAAGAACAGATGAGATGAACTAGCACAGGGCTAAATACACAGGGGATAACGAGGGGCATGTGGAAACACCTGGTGGAGTTGGTGACAGGTGAACCATAAGAGCAGTATGGGTGTGACATTACTGAGGTACTAAAATTAAGAAATAAACACTAGGGCTGCATCGAAATAGTCCTAGAATAGAATTACATCCTACATTATGTCATTTCCTAACCACTTTTAATTTCTGAGGTCAAGGAAAGACGTGAAGGAGAATTCATAAGTAGCAACTGTGGATGTTATAGACATGGATCTGCTGCGGCAGGCTATGGAAATGTGGACAACCTGTTGAAAAATCTGACTTCATTACCAAAGTTGTCATTGAAATAAAAAAAGTACATACACTAATCACAAAAGTGAACATAATGGTTGTTACATTGAGAATGGTTGCTTGCGCTTACCATCCTGCCACTCATAGGATATTTACCAACATTAATACCAATAAGTATGATTGTATAAAGATAATGGTTAGGTGTATTTAAGGTATATAGGCATGACATGCACATTATGGTGATGGTTTGTTTTCGTGAACGGCAAATAATGAACTGTGGGACGGCATTATTTCCTTTGGTTCAGTGTACGCAGGTAAGCAGTATAAGCAGGTAAGCAATATAAGCAGGTAAGAAAGGCCTCAATATGTTCCCAATAGTGTTTGACTGTTTATTTGTTTTTATCAATGTTAAAATAAGTTTTAAAATGTTTTCTTGTGCTGCCATCTTGTAAGCAACTCCTTAATTGTCAATGGCCATGCTACGACAACACTGTTTTTTCTGTTTATGCTATGGCTCAAATTGGAAACTCACAGCTCTCGTAAACAAATCAAAGTAAATGAAAATCACTATCTATTCTGTGTGACGTTACCATGTTTGCTACTACAGAAAAAAGAACACTCGAAATGTATAAAACACAGCATGGCTGCCGTGGAACCAACAATACCAGAGTTGCAGGTGCACTCAATGTGAAATTCATGTTAAATCAACAGTCACTTAATGATAATTGCATACAGCAAATGGCATAGGGGGTTGACCTCATTAATGTCTTAATTGGTTTTTACAGTGACTCCTACTGAGATAAAAAGTATTTCCTATTGTCCTTTTATCACGGTATATGTAATTGTTTATCACTAATGGTAGTGTCTTTTCTGGAACTTCTCTCAAGAAGTTCTTTATGTCAAAATAGTTCTGCTAGAAAAGCTCCCAGTACACGTTTAGTGACTCATTGGTTTTCTGAATGATTAATTACAGTTAGGTAATTTTACAGACACTTTTATCCCAAGCAAATTATTATTTTAAGTATCAAACACAGTACCCAAATATTTGTATTTCACCACCAATTCAATCTCAATTGAATTGGTGGTTGATCAATTCCCTTGATAACTGTGAGTTTGGGGATGGGTGCTGTTTTTCTAAATTCTATTTCCCGTATGTCGTGCAATGTAGTTTTTGATATATTAAATTCAAGGAAAGACTCAAACCAGGACACAAAAGTCATTAACAACCGGGGTCCATGATCATCGGCAGACTAACTTTAACCAAGTCATCTGCAAACTTTATAATGTGTTAGCCCTTAGTATTAGGGCTGTACCAGAATACTCGAGTATTCGGTAATATATATATATACTCATATATATGAGTATATATA
>JAODUG010004980.1:0-10265 GCA_027564795.1 Aphredoderus sayanus
TTTATTACAGCACAGACACCCGACAATGGTTAATTAGATGATATTAGATAATTTCCCGCGGCACACCTGACGATCTCTCACAGCACACTAGTGTGTCGCGGCACACTGGTTGAAAATCACTGGTATATATCATAAATATAAATAACGTGCTTACTAATTAAAAATGTCATGCCCCATGTTACAGATTGAGGCTGCATTAAACTGTTTTGTGTTTGTGTGTAGGGGTCACATAGAGGATGTATATGATATCTCCTGGACTCGGGATGGCAATTCCATGGTGTCTGGCTCTGTGGACAACACTGCCATCATGTGGGATGTCAACAAAGGTATTTTTGCCATAACAATTATTGGCTGGTGTGATGTGTAGTTTACATTAAACATGTCAGCAGAAAGAATTCAGAATTACACAGACAGTGTAAGCAATATAGATGCTCAATGCATGCCTGAATATGTGATATAGTATATTGGGACTAATATACCAGTTTACTTTGCCCACAAGCCAAATATTTGTCCTTTGTATTGAACTGGGTTAAGTATTAAAAATGAATCATCTTCTCTAAGATGAGAACCTCTGTGGTATATTGTAGTAGGTTAGGTGATAAATTAGTTGACTGTTTTTAGGCCAGAAGCTGTGCATCTTCAACGATCACAAGAGTTATGTGCAAGGTGTCACATGGGATCCACTGGGGCAATATGTTGCTACACTCAGCTGTGACAGGTAAATAATATTAAGACATATTCTACTGAGCTGATCCAATCAGTCTGAGAAATCATGAGAGTGGAATGTAATGTGTTCAAAGAAGTTTAGAAATATTGCCTTAAAGATTTCACATCCCATAGATAAAAAAAAATTAAAAAAGGCGCCAAGTGTTTGTTGATCTCTTGGCCTTGTGAATCAATACGCCAGAGAATGACTAACTATACCTAAGAACACAAGACAGATTTTAAGCTTGAAACAGACATCGGGCACATACATGATATTTAAATGTTAGAAAACTTTGTTGTCTGGCTAAATGAATGTGACTATGTGTGTTGCAAACTGCTGATTATTCTGCCCATACATACAGTATAAGCACTGCTACACGATACTAACGTAAAAAAGAAATGTATTCATATTGGTAAAGATTGATGTACTAAGAAGTAATTGTCTACACACGTAGGTGACTGTACTTAAAACCAGTGGCTTTATACTGTTATCCTATCCCGTTCTCAGAGTGATGCGTGTGTACAACACTCACACCAGGAAGAAGGCCTACTGTGTCAGTAAGATGAGCTCAGGTGTGCCAGGCGATGGAGAGGTCAGTATTGAGCATGCGAAGTTATGTGTGTTGGTGCCCATTTCAAACTCCATTCTAGTATGTGTTACCCATCTCCATATCATTTACTGTGTGTTTTGTATTTGCAGGTTAAACATTATAGAATGTTCCATGACGACAGTATGAGGTCGTTCTTCAGACGCCTCAACTTCACGCCAGACGGGTCCTTCCTCCTTGCCCCTGGTATGTGCCAAGATCAACATAACGGAAATGTGACACTTTAGACTCGATAAGCTCTATTAAATAGATTCTGAGGATCCTCTAGTGAAATGGACAGTGTTGTAATATCCTGTGAGCAGAGGCCGACAGTGACATTCTTTTCTTTTTCTTTTTTCTGCGTTTTTACAGCGGGTTGTGTGGAGACAGGAGAGAACGTCACAAACACCACTTATGTTTTTTCCAGGAAGAGCCTCAAGAGGTGACTATTGCCACAAGAGTGAACAAACGGTCACTTTGAATCCCTGTTCTTAAGGCAATTTAATGTGGCTTCCTTTTTCTGTTCATAGACCCATTGCCCACCTGCCTTGTCCTGCTAAAGCTACATTGGCTGTACGCTGCTGCCCTGTCTACTTTGAACTGAGGACCAAGAAGGGAGAAGGTAATGTTGCAGGTGAAGTATATGCCACGCCTTTATAAATGGTCACAACTCTAATCTGGTCGTCCTCAGTCTCACCGTCTTTCTGCACATTCACAGATGGCCCTGTCGAGGCTCTGCCCAATCTGTTCCAGCTGCCCTATCGTATGGTGTTTGCCGTGGCATCTGAGGACTCCATCTTCTTGTACGACACACAGCAGGCTCTTCCCTTTGGCTTAGTGTCCAACATACACTACCACACACTCAGTGACCTCACCTGGTAAGGCGTGCCTATATTTTTGTTTTTGTTGTTCAACTAGATCTTAAATTGTTTTAGTACATGTTTTTTGTAGTGTTTTTTTTTTTTTTTTTTTTTATAAACCGTTTGTGTCTGAAGTTAAACTCAACTAAAGGTTTAATACACAGATATCCCTCGTAATGTACTCAGAAATCTAGTATTTGGCCACACGGCGGCGCCATCTGATTGTGTATCATTTCTGTGTTTTTCAATTGGCATTGTATTTATTTCTTTATGAATTATTTCTTTATGTATTTAGGTTGTTTTTTTGTGCTTTTTAACCCTGTTGTCCTCTGGTTTCAGCAGTGCACATCATATGTCTGTGTAAGCTGTAGAATTAGGTTTAGCGCCTTCTATCTGCCACAAAGAGCTAGTGATTTTGGTCATTTTGACCCTGTGGACATTACGAGGGTTAAATGCTGTTGAATGTAATGTGGTCAAACATAGGTGACTATGATCAGTTACACATAAGAGGTATTTTTTGTTACAGTATGATGTCATTCGCTATTTAGGTCCCAGGACGGTTCCTTCCTGGCAGTGTCTTCCACAGACGGCTACTGCTCCTTCCTGTCCTTTTCTCCGGGGGAGCTGGGCACCCCTCTGAAGGAGCCCCCCACCCTGGAGGTCATCACTCCCACCAGCGGCCCAGAGAAGAGGGGCAAGAAGGCTGCCGTGGCGAGGACATCCTCACCGGTGCCCCAGCCCCAAGCTGGTCCCAGTAAAGACACCCCCTCCACGCCGCTGTCCTCCCTGCTGTCCCCAGAGGACAAGAAAAGCCAGTCGAGTGGCAAGCCCAAGCCGCAGCCCCGTAGGATCACCCTCAACACCCTAGAAGGCTGGGGGAAGCCCTCCACTGCCAAGGCCCCAGCTGCCACCCCACAGACTCCGCCCTCTGGAAGCAGCAGTGCTCCGGCCACACCCCAGCCTCGCCTCGGCCCTCTCACCCCCGCGACCCCTCTGGTCCTCAGCAGCACTTGTGCCCTTGGGCCCAGTACACCCAAGGGCCCCACCCCCAGGTTAGTACTGACGCTGGTGAAGCAATTGTTTTCCTCTGTGTGCACTCTCCCCTCAAACAGCTTGGCACAAATGCTCTGCTAGGCCTTCATACAGGTTGCCTGTGTCAGTGAAAATGTCCCGCAAGGAACCTTCAATCTCTCCCTCTTTCTCTTTCCTGGGTAGGATAGAGAGGATTTAGTGTGGGCACCTACTAGGTGTACACACACTAGTTACACCCTATGGTCCATGAATCATCTGCATTAAATCAGTATCAAACCCATATTAAGTGTTTGCTTATGGTGGGTTTGGAGATATTATTCATGGAAGCAAGTGTGGTGGCCACTGATAAAATCATTGATTCATCATGGTTTTTACACATTAAAACACACTTGAAAAATGTCAGGGCATTTTCTCTGTATAAATATTTGTATACAATCATATTTTGTAGAGTGGAAAAGGTACTATCAAAGTCACGCCAATAACTGCCAGTTATTTAGGAAGACCGTATTGCCATGAATGGGGAGAGAGCCATAGCTGCACTTTCAGTGGTCACTGGGACATAAAACCTGCATGTACAAAATTGAGAGTCAAATCTGATAAACACCACTTAAAACGTTTGGCTTACAAAGCTGTTTTTCCCCAGTTTATACTTCTACTCTGCATGCACAAGGTTTCAAGACACCAACTTTGTTAACAGCTGATTGCTTAGCAACACAAAACAGAATCCTCAGTGTGGCTGTGTAGAGCCAGCATAGTTAGCTAGTTAGTTAGATAGCTACAGCCTTACTAACACAATTAATATGCTTTTCTAGCGTTATAAGTATACAAAACAATTATTTCTTTAAGCACATAATTTAATGATACTAATATTAGTCTTGTGAAACAAATCTAGATTGACAAAGTACTTTCAACTGCAATAACACGTAGATAATGCCACGTTTGTGTGTCCATGGGTGTCCTCTATGGATTTAATAATATATATACTGTACTGTATGGTAATAATAGTGGGTTGTGGCCATTCATGTTTCACCTAAGGTCTTTTTGAAATAAGGACGCATTGTTTTTGCACATTTCACATGGACTCTTTAATTAAGTAATTGTACAAAATCTAACAAAACCATGTCTCATTTTAACCATATGGGCAGCTGCTGCGTGCATTTACAATATATACATATCTTCCACACTTCACTTCAAATTGGTCTGCCACATGTTTAAACTGTCGCAAAACCTCAACTGAGCATTTATGTCAGGAATATGTTCTTCCCACTGCCAAACTGGCCGTTTCAGAATTCTCCTATCTGCTCCATTCACAATTATCTAAGTGGCCTATCTCTGTACAAGTATCTCTGGTACTATGTTGTAATCATAGTAGAAGAGGTAAAATATTAGACTATTGTTTTGGTGTGTGTATGATTATTTGGGAGCTATTTCTGTATCATAAATAGTTACATCTGTGTAATATTACTAACGGGAGTCTGAAAAATGCCCTGTCTAGTACAAGATATTTGTTGCAGTCCCTCTGATTATAAAATAATCACTCCAAGAGGCTCTTCAGACAATAGTGGGCCTACTTGTGCTGGAGCTTGTTTCAGACATTGAACATGTGCATAGGCATTGTATTAGCAGCAGCACAAACTGGAGTGGGTCAAAGTCAGTTATGTTAATGTTTTATATTGTAATTGTGTGTAACTATGGTATTTGTTTGTTTGTGATACATGTACTGTATTCTTTGCTTGAAGAGATTATTACTTATGTGCTTCTTTGCCACTTTTTCTCCAGACGAGTATCTTTGACTCCAGTTGTGTCCCGATCTCCAGCTCCCAGTCCACTCTTTACAACTCTTTCCTCCACTGAGAAGGCAAAACATGGTCATTATACACTTTTTATAGCTTTCCTGTACTTAATGACTTTTTAGTTTGATTTTTGCATACATGTGTTAGTGTCATTGTCATATAGTATAACTACTTTTTCTAAGATAATTCAAATTAGCAATACGTCATAGGTTATGTAAGAATACATTGAGGTTTCAACCATGGTTTCACTGTGTGCTTTCACCTGTAATTTAGAAACTACTGCAGTCAAGTGCTGATAGTATCAATGGGCATTGAGATACAAAGGGCAGGGAATAATACTACTTGATTAAACTGGTATCTTTCAAAGGGACTGATCAACGACTGTAGAAGACCCTTCTTGTCTGCATCAAGCTATGAACCTATTCAATGAATAACAATGGGCTTGGTTTCCTGACTAAATCACCCTTTCATAATCTTACCTCCCAATGTTTCTGTTGGATTTCTAATCATTGTGCAAATGTAACAGACCCCCAACCCCCAAAGTTTGAAGGAAACATTTAGTGACCTAGGACACAACAAATGTGAATATCTTTAGTGTTTTGTGCATTATTATATGATGGCAGGCTCAAAACGGAAGTTTACAGAAGATAACCCAACCCTGGGGCATGCTTGTAAAACAAAATACATTGACTTACAGTGACTATTAACCTACATTTAATATATTAATGTTTATTCATATTAACTGTTTTAAATCATGAACTCATATACCCCATTTTCCATCCTATGTGTGAAGTTATTAATCCACTTTACACTACTTTAGTGTCATTTCTTGCAAACTGCATTAGACATCTCTCAATATTTACCAGTCTGTTGGCCTTAGGGTGGGTGTATACAGTAATGTCCTGTTGCACATGGCTCCTCATAGGTTGATCCTTAATATGTGTGCCCCTTTCAGAGCGACCATCTCCCCCCTCTGATCCGGTGTGCCAGCCTCCTGAGTCTAAGCGGCCCAAGACCAGTGTGCCACAAGCCAAGACTAAAGCCACTCAGCCGTAGTACTCACCATGGAAGCTGCGTTATAGGGGCTTGCATGGTGGAATGCATTTCAGAGTGTTTTGATATTAAAAGATTGCAGAGGTTACCTTTATACTGTGTGACTCAGTAGTAGTGTTCCTGTTGTGGCTGAGAGTGTATTATGTGTACTTTCATTCAGTGATACTTTGTTGTGTGTTTACCTTTGTGAATTCATGTAAATTAATTCCTGTTGCATTCATAATTGCAAATACAGATGATTGTATTATATTTTGATTTGGATACATTTACATTAAAAACAATAGAAATTTGGATTTTCTTTCATTTTGATAAGCAATTGTAACCATAAAACGTATGCTGTGAAATTGGCACCTTGTGTGATAAAAACTTTAATTTATTTGTTTCAGTTTTAGTTCTTACATTTGTACTGCAAAAATGATCATTTAGGCTGCTATGCTTTTTCAGATAGTACATTTTAAATTGTGTGTGTATACATTAACCTTACATTAAGAGTTAATTCATGTGATTATATAGCAATGGAAGGGTTTGTTTATTGCACAAAGTACAAGTTGCTTCAGCTTTCTCACTCAAAAAGCTTTAGTGATTATTTGATAGTGATAATGACTTGTCCCTGTACTAGAGATTTACAAAGTGTGACTAGCGCAGCTATAATGTGCAAAGAATAATTAATGTTGACCCTTGACTAATGCTATGGTACAGCATAATGTATGTAATAGGTTGTAGATTGTAACAAGTATCTCAAAATACTGTTATAACAGCTGACAAAAAAATTCACAAACAAGTTATTTTATGTTTTTTATATTTAGATAATTAACACTGGTCCCAGGACACATTTAGACACTGAAAATGAAAGAAACCAGTGGTCACACATGTAACAATAGTCCAGTTAAAGTATGTATCTCATCATATTTACTTGACTGCACCAAGTGAGGCACCCAGGCTACTGGAATCGTGTTCAAACAACCGATCTTGATTCGTACGGGAGAAAGAAACATGAGTGGCAGTCCGTGTAGCCAATCACAATGTCTCCATTAGGGGCTCTTTAAAGCCTCTACTAATGGCCTTTGTCTGAAGGCGGGGACGTGGTGACGGTTCGGCTGTTATTTAGTAACAAACAGAAGGTTACGAGTTAAAAAAAATTGGATTATTTGATCATCTGACTACCTTTACGTAAATGGGAGAGATACGGAGTGTGCCGACAATTAAAGGAGATAGTGTTTATGCGCTTCTGTTGAGATTATTCGGAAATTGGCAACATTCAGGATGATCGGGAAGACACCTCGCTTTTAGGTCGTTCAACTCGCGATGCTGGACAGATAGCTGCATCATCATGTTGCTTCCGACTCGAGTTAGCGAAAGAAATCACAAGTTACGCCAGAGGTAAAGCTGCTTGTTGTCATTTCTCTCCAGAGGCCATCCTTGGCCGATGAAATCGAAGGAAGACCAGCAATGCGTTGGGATCTGTAAATAAAACAGGACTGGTCGTGTTGTTTAACGCGGTCACGGGACCCATTCTAAAACTGGTTACTTTGTGTCACTTGCGTTTATGCCTTAGATTGGCGCGTTACTCCTGATTTTATTCTCTCACAGTACTCTTGGTTGGGCAGTCACAATCGTAACACTGTTTTTGCAATGCACATTTTAGCGATAAAGAAACTTTAGCGAAACTCTTCCAGAAAAAAATACGATCTAAAAACCGTTTTTTAATGTATTTTATATCACAATGCAGCAAGTGTAGGCTATCTGCTTGAATTGTTATAGGGGAACAATGTGAAGTATCATGACCCTGGAATGTTTGAATAATCGTCCAGGAGATGCCGTTCAGTATGTGCGAGTGTGGTGACATTCTTTTAGGCTAAAACAAGCCAAAGCACATATTTTCAGTTAAGCTATTTTGCAGGTCACTAGAAAGGAACTGCATTATCAAACAGTCGTGTTGTAGCATTCAAAGAAATACGTTATCCTGACACTGCGAGGTTGACCACATCTGTCCCTTGTCGCCTTAGTTGGGGACAATAAAAATAGGCTTGTTGGTCTCTGTCTTGTGTCACGTCATCCACGTGGAGTTTATGTTGGGACGGTGGGCAAGTTTTGGCTGTAGCAGCCCCCTGAGGTGACGCACCAGAGGTGGCTAGGCTGAGCAGAAGAAGACAGAGTTTTTTTGTTTTAGACGGTGGAGAAGAAGAGGTCACTGTGACAGTATAAAGTTGCCTACATCACATTATAAAGCTTGTTAAAAATGGCCGGCGATTGCACCTATAACACGCATTACGGGAATACAGAAACGTTTTGCCCGTCCAATCATTCGTCGGGCCGAGACCGAGAGGTTGCTGGGGATATGGATTCTATCCTTAACTTAAAAGGGCGTGGACCGACAGCCTGCTCGCCTAACTTTGAAGTAATCGATGGGCTGCTGTATCGCAAGAAGCTCGAACGAGGCTTCATCAACTACCGGGAGGTTTTGGATGAAGACCGGAGACGTGAGGCGATATGTACCTTCCACCAGAGACGGCCTGACAAGCGCCACCTCTCTCTGGAGGAAACCTACAAAAGCGTGGCAGAGAACTACTGGTGGGAAGGTATGAACACAATCTTTTTTACCTAGTTATGTCTTGACAGCAGTTAAGTTACTCAAGTTATTTCCCAAAGTGTGTTCAAGTGTTGTTATTTCTGTTCTGTTGTTGTGTAAACAACCAATGAGCTGGTGTAAATCATCAAGGGTGTGGTTTGTTAGATGCCTTCATTGATGGCATTTGTTTCTCTGCCTGCAGGGATGTACTTCCAGATCAGAGACTTTGTCCTGGGCTGTCCAGAGTGCCTGGGCCAACACACCAAGACGACAGAGGTGAGGGCTCACCTCCCCACAGCCACCAAAACAGCTAGTGTGGCGGGCTGTTAGGCTTGGTCTGACTACAGCTAACTAACAGAGGCTACAGTTTAGTTTTGCAGCCCCCTCCTCTGCCTGCATTAATGTAAATTTCAATCACACGTCGTGTTTTCACACTTTCTGTCCAGCACTGAGGGCGTTGCTCATTTCCCCGTTCACACCTTGGTTTCACCTTCACACGGTGTCTCACTCCTCACCTCCCCTCTCTCCCCTCCCCCCGCAGCGGCGAGGCGGGGGGCACGTCTCCATGACGATGACGTCGCACAGCGGCGACATGTTGAGCAGGCTGAGGAGCCAGCGGGAGGCGGGGCTCTTCTGTGACATCACCCTGCGGACGGAGGGGCGGAGCTACTCGGCCCACCGGGCTGTGCTGGCGGCCGTCAGCGAGTACTTCCAGGAGATCTTCACGGAGACGGACTGGAGCGCCAAGACGGACGTGGACCTCACCGGTGAGCACGTTGCCATGACGTTGTCAGTCAGCTTGTCATTCATGTTACTAGGGGCGTGAGTCTGGAAACCCTGTTTTGCTGTAGCGTTCGCACAGCCGCCCTGGATGGCGGACCAATCGGTGACCGCTGGGTGTGGCTAAATGCAGTGGCGCTGAATTCAAGCGTGTGTTTCAATGGTGGGCGAGGTAGATTCAAGCGATACAAACATTTGATGAAAGGCTGCTCTACAAGTTACAAAAGGAACCCGGGGTCTATGCCCAGTAGGATGCAGCCACTGTAACCAGACCCTGTTCCCGCTGCGTCTACTGCTGCAGTACTCCTCCAACATGTTGTAGCTCCTCCAGGACCCCTTGCTGGTTTAAACCCACTGGAAGTATTGTATTAGGATACAACCGCCGAGGGCCTCAATCATGAAGTTGTCTCTGAGCAAGCTAATGGGGGTTTGGGGGGATTCTGGGGTGCTGTAAAGCGCTCGACTAGTATCCCTTTTAAAGCAGCAGTTGGGTGATTTCTGGTCTCCTCCCTGGTGTGTCCACCTGGCACCCACTCTTCCTTGTCATCCTCGGTACAGCACACTTTCATCTCCTGTCCTACTCCCTCATTGGCTGGGCTTTAGCATGTCTCAGGCATACACACAGGACATGTCTAATGTTAAAAAACACTTTGGAACTTTACACAGTGTGTTAATGGTATATTAAGCGATTGTAAGCTCATAGGCTTTTTGTAAAACTTACCAGATATCTCCTCGTGATCCACTATACCGCGCTGAGAAATAGGAACACAAAGAGGTGCATATCGCACACAATAATATCATAGGCTTTGCAATGCATTTACAGTGTGTGGTGCAGAGCAGAGCTTCTGATGGGGCAATTTGGCATTGAAGGGAGAGGTGTTCTTGT
>JAODUG010004983.1:0-10264 GCA_027564795.1 Aphredoderus sayanus
AGCAATGACAATTGAAAAACACACAAATCATACACAATCAGATGGCGCCGCCAGGTGGCCAAATACGAGATTTTTGAATACATTACCAGGGTTAAGTTCTGCTGAATGGCAATGTAAGTGTTGTAGTCCATCACATTCAATTGTGTCCTCTACATAACCTCTAAACTCCCCCTCCCCACCCCCCAACCAAAACCTCTACCACAGGAACTGAGTGAAAGAGGTTTATTGAGAGTGAACCATGAAAATGAGGCTGGCTTGGCTCTGACAGACATGAATATGCATCTCTCTCTATTTGTGAAAGCTTCTGCCTCTCATTTTGGCTGTGAAAACCCACTTTCCCGGGTTGCTGTGCTCAACTGGCACAAGCTCTGACATGACCTCTGACCTCTGGCAGCATGTTGGCTCGCGATGCCAAGGTCATTTCCGACACACCATGCATCCTATCAGCAAAACAACAACTCGTGTGAAATTCCATTTTTC
The DNA here is from genome assembly GCA_027564795.1 of Aphredoderus sayanus. Taxonomy (NCBI): domain Eukaryota; kingdom Metazoa; phylum Chordata; class Actinopteri; order Percopsiformes; family Aphredoderidae; genus Aphredoderus; species Aphredoderus sayanus. Next base: position 481 of record JAODUG010004983.1, read on the forward strand.
CCTTAAATCACATCTTTAGAGTACTACTATACCAAGACTATACACGGCACCTTTCACTCATTAAATGCCCTCAAACTGGGACTGATCTGCTGTCCTTCAGCTTAATACTGCTGGAAAAAAGACAACATAAGTCTTTACATTTGTGTTGCGCCTGACTTCTTCAGATCTACTGATTCTGTGTGACCGTGTCACAACATCCCAATGCCCACAAGAGAGAAAATTAAAAGCAGACAGCAAAATAAAAGCATATTTGGCAAATCAAAGGGACATTCAAAACCCTCTGGCGGCACTGGATACCCCCACTGCGTTTGGTGAAATGGTAATCATGATAATTGTTCTGTGAACTGTATCAGTATGGGACAGTAATAGTCACTCTCCCCGCAACGGGAACTACTGGGATTTCTGTGCCAGCATGCCAAACCCACAGAGCTCCCACAACCGCCAAAGGACGACATGTCAGGGAGAAGGAAGGAGAAGAGGAGGGGTGAATGAAGAAGGAATGAGGCACACTATAGGGGCCTGTAAGGACTTTCATATGCTCCATCCTAAACAAGTTTGATTTTCAGCGAGTGCGGCGAGGCTTGGCTGCCTCTCAAGGCAATTTTAGGAATAATTTCCCCATAGCTGAAGAGCAGGTTTATGATTTCAGAGATTATTGTCCTTTGCTAGTTATATGTGTTTCACTGATTATACCCTTGCTTTTTTCTCCTACATCAATCAAATCAGTAGGGATTATAGTTGGAAGGACGCGGCTTGAGGTCTGGTGTGTGTTAAGATGATATGAAAAATAGACCTGTGTAAACACCCGGTGCCATATGGGATCCTGGCCACAGTGAGAGAGAGCACATGTGCATCCACACACCTACTGTGCACGTTTGAACCAACGCACCTTTTCTCTATCTGTGAGCAGGGATTCCCTTCTTTCTTGTCTCACTTAAAGTGTCTTCCACACCTCTAGCTTGTCCTGTTTACTCTGCAGGCTCTGGTAGGCCTCTAAGCTGTCAGGGAATGACACTGCACAGCTCAGGGGTGGGGGTGGAGGGTTGCAACACCTTTATGATTTAGGCAGTGCTTCTTCTTCCCTTTGGTTTCTTTAGTGCTACCAATACCTCTTTTACACTTCATCCCAACATTGAGAAAACAAAGGTTACTCCAAAAAGTCAACTTCCCGGGAATGTAAAACTTTTAAGATTCATGAAAAGCATAGATTATATAACCATACTTGTAGTACCATGCAAAAAAGAAAGAATTTATAAAAATGAAGCTGGACGAAATTGGAGTAAGAAAGTCATCCACCAGTAATTTCCTTAAGCCTCCTAACACTATGGTGCATTGCTGAACATACTGTACAGTAGTTCTTGTTTGATTTAACAGTGTTTGTTTTAGCTAGCTTGTAGTAGCGGATGTGTGATGTTCCTTGCATTAGACATATAACAAAGTTTAGACACTACACTCTTTGCTATCTTGGTGCAGGATACAGTATGGGCATTAATCATAAATCAACACAGGTGTTGGAGGGAATTATCAGAAAGGTAAAAGGTTTGTAAGCAAAGCAAATGTTTTATGAAATAGTGAGTTTGTTTGGGGTTTTCAGTGTGTGTGTGTGTGTGTTTAGCTAACTTTGGACAGGGCAGCGGGGTTGCCAGGTATGTGTCAAGGTTTCCAGTGGCCGCAGCAGTGTTAATGGCAGGGCTGTGAATCGTCACCACGGTGATGGCCATACCAGGCCAGGTTGGTGACGTGCTGCTGCGTTGATCCAAGGGAAACAGTGTGTGTGTACAGATGTGCTTCAAGCCATGAGTGCCCATGCCCCCCTTTCTTCCTCATCCTTCAGAATGGTGAGTTGCCGTGTGAACAGCGGGTCAGGGCCACGTTGTGCTTTTCTTCAGCCACATAGAGCTCTGCATGGGCCAGGCATGGCTCCACTGCCCAATACATTCTCTTGTCATAGACCCCACATTTGAATCATCATATAATATTGTAGGGTGATGTTTTGCACCAGCAATAACAGTACGCTAATGGGAAGAGGAATCTGATGCTTGGAAGGTGGAAAGTTGTGAGCTTATTCTCCAAAGCAGAGACACAAAAGTATCATTCCCTGGATGTGGAACTGGAACTGAACCTTTACGTCTTCCTCATACTACACATCTTATGCGCTCACACTGTTCTCCAAAGGGGAGTGATGTGACGCGTGTTAACGACAACGTTTAGAACATGGTTCTATTTCATGAGAATGAGAATGCATTGAATCTGCAGATTTTTTCTAGCTCATTTGTCAATTGTAGTACATATTGAGCATTTTTAAAGGTGCATTCCACATCTCACGTTGCTGAACAAAGCACTCCCACACTAGCACAGTTCTGTTTCAACACTGTACTATTGGGTAACTTAGCAGTCAAACACCCAGACCACTAGACCATACTGTTCCCACTAATGTTTCAAAATATTAACAATCAGCTGGGGAGGACATTTGGAGCTGCTATAAGGAGTACAGTACCTTTAAGAAAAACATTCACACAAACGCTGTACATGCGCTGTACACGCACACATGCACACACACATTGAATGACTATAGTCATGTCTTGTGATATTTGCTCAGTCTTAATTCCCTCAGTTTCCTGGCTTGCTGGGTCGGTCCAGGAACTTGAGCAGCCGTGGAATGGCCCGGTTGCTGGGAGGAGAGCAGGAACTCACCAAGCAGCAGGCGAAGCTCCTAATTGGCCTGAATGACTGCAATCAGAGCCAATAAGAGATAAGGCTGGATTGCTCTCTAGATCTGCAGCGATAACATTGTCCTATGTGACCAGGGTACGATTGCACTGTTGACCAAACAGAGAACAGGTGTGCAGGCTCTCTGCTGCTCAGGTGTCACTCTTAGCAACCCCAAGCACATCACGTCTGTACACACACAAGCACACACACACACACACACCCTGAGCAAACAGGCTGCATGCTTGGATACACTGTACACTTTATGCTTTCATACTGTGAGGAAACAATCCATCTGCGACCGGACAGTCCTACTGTTCCAGGTGGATTACCTACAGAACGTAGGAATGTATTCCTAAATAGTATCAAATCTGGAGGAGCTGCACTGACTTTAGTTACAGAGATGAATGGGACATGCTGCATTATACTTAATGACAAGAGTTTGTTAGGATGCGTGGTGGTAAATGGTCTTTTCCTCCCTTGAACACTAATTACATATCCCTTCAGACATGTCTGTAAAGATTATCTAAAGCAATTATTTTGTTTCAATTTGTTTTGATTGAGGGCCATATGCCTATAACCTTCCTGGCAAGCAGCCTTTGCTATTAATGTTTTCCAGAAGACCAAAGACCAATGGAGGGATGTTAACAAATTCACATAAAGCATTGTAAACAAAGGAAAACACAGAAGGGACTGAAAAAGAACCAAAATCAACACTAATTAATTTTTATGCCTTTTCCCCCCTTTCACTTTTTGCACAAGCACCTAATGGCTTTTCCATAAATCTATGTCCTTTGTACCTGTCCACTCACATTAATGTTTTATTTGTTTAATGGTTGATTCATAAATTGCTGTTTCACTGAAAACAGATTTCTCATAAAACAATTTCTCATAAATATGTGTGTATAAAGGACACAGAAAAACATGACTGATACGTAAATTACAAGTTGCGTATACATACAGATATGCACCAGTAAATAATAGTGAAAGTAATTAGTGAAGAAGAATTTATGGGAGCTGATTGTTCAATTAAAAGGTCCTGCCCCCAACTCAATTCACAAATGTACCAAGTTGCTACAACCATGCCAAAAGTCTCATTAGTTTGTATTTTTAATGCCATGGTTGCGAATTGAGGTTCGTAGTTGTAAGTGACTATTCGCAAATGGCTATTTCATTTTGCAAGCTTGTTATGTAAAATGAATTATGTTTGCAACATTTATTAAAACAGTTACATCCATTTGTATTTTTCTTACACATTATGATACAAACTTGCGAAGTTATATTGGACATTTGAAAATCTTCCCTAGCAACCACATACCTCAATATCATGACATTGAAAGCGCAGGCTTACAGGCAGTATTGTAACCGCATAGTACAGTTAAGTGTTTGGCTGTAGCATAGAAGCACATGTGCGATAAGTACATTGTCTTGTTTGTGTTCTGTGTGAAAATGCACTTATACAGTAGGGCCTCTCCTTCAGTCTGTCACTAGGAAAGGTGTCCTGGAGGAGAGTCCTGCACTGTGTTTTCACAGCCTGCAGAAGTGAGGCGTGATCTGGGAGAGCAGGGGGAGGGAGGGGGTATGTATCAGAGGGCAAAGGCATTTGGGGATAAGCCATTGCTAATGATGAGGAAGTTAAAGGCTGTTTTGATCCTCTGGGCCCTTCTGGCATGACCAGGGAAAGCTGTGTTCTATACCAGGGCAACACTAATCTTCTTAGGGGTATGCTTAACATTCCTCAATGTTTGGGGACCAAAAAGAGCCCTCCATCTTTTATTCTATCCCTCTGTCCCTTTTCTGGGTGTAATGCAAGACAGCCTGCGAGCACGAAAGCTATTATGTGATTGGCTTTTGCAGGAAACCAGCCCGTGGTCTGTGTAGGAGGAGGAAGGTTATTCGTTGGGAATATTTCCCATCAATCACTGGCATGCCATAGCCAGGCTCCAGCAAAATACGCCACAGGAAATTCTGATTTAATTTTGGATGTAGAAGTTGGTGCTCTTCAATGTAACATAATAATCACTTAAAATGATTTATCTGTCTCAATGTCTACAGAGATTAGTTTGTAGTTAGACATACTGTGTTCTTAATAGATCTTAGAGTGACATTATGTGCTATTCTCTGTGGCGCTTTGAGAAAGGACAGATTCCATGGCTGGAAATTACCATGGTGGTGCCAACCTGCTGCTCTGCTACATGCCAGTCAAAGGTGAAGGGGCAGGGAGGGGGAGGGGAGTGCAGTAATAAAGTTGGAAAATATGGTCTATTTCTATAAGTCTTTTTTCTTCTTGGCTGGACTGGCAGTGTGACTCACCAATGCTTGATCTGAGTTCAGCTCAACTGCAGGACACATTTTCTGCCTACACACTATGACGCATTGTTTTCTTACTGTTAGAATGGCCTTCTGTTCAGTTATTTAGTGCTCTTCATCCATGCAAGACTGTTGTTTGGCTGTTTGGCTTTAGTTTTGAGCCCTACATGTGGCAGAGAAGGTGAGATGGTCAGCAACTACCCCGAGGTCTTGCTTGCTGGCGGGATAGAACATTAGCCAACCAAGGTCTGTGGGGGCTCAGGCCGCTCCACGTTATATAGTTCTGTGTATATTCCCTGTGCTGCAGCCAAGCCAGAGCCCCTATAGGGTACAAAGGAAGATGAATGCTCCTTGTCACAACCATCCAAGGCCTCAAGCACTACTGTATGTTGTTTTTCATCAATCTCTTTACCTTTTCACCCTTGCTATTTTGTTCCTTTGTGTGAGAGTTGTTTGCCGTGAGTACACAGTGCGGGGTAGGCTAACTGAGGCTTTCCAGACGGCTGGTGCTAGCCAGGCCAGGGCTGCTGATAAGGGCCGCACTTGGCTGCTCTGAGGTCCAGGCGAGCACAAACATTACACCACTGAGTAAACGGACCCCGGGGCCCGCCACTGAGCACCATTGTTAATGTTGCTCACAGAGAGCAGGGTTAGTGCAGATAGAGAGCGCAGCTCATATGGCTAGCTTATCTCTAGTCCCAATCGTGGAGCTCATGGTACAGCCTATTCTTGGAACCGAGCGCAAGGATTTGATTCAACACTATGTGGTATTATTAAAGGGCATACTGAAATAGCCTGCCTGTCAGATAATTATCTCCTCCATTTGTTTGGCTCTGATAAACAAAATCAATCATGTATGTACAATGTTTGTCTATGATATTTATGTTTAATTAAAAAGGAAATAGCTGCCCAGCCAATTCTCTCCCAATCTCACCGATACTCATGTTATCTCACACTGCTTTGGGAAAATAAATCTCTGTCTCAGTTAAGCACATATATTATGTAGATGCCCTTGGCTTCTCAAGATAGTTGTGCTTTAAAAAACAAAGGAAGTGATAGGAAATGTGTGTATTTTAGCAGTTTTAAATATGTCCTCAATTGGCATTTCCTACCAATATTGACAGTGCAAAGAATGCGTTGCAATGCACATGCATGTATGTGTGTGCACTAAGAACATGATCAATGGACATTAAAACAAAGAAAAAAGGACATGCAAACATAGAAGTGTTTATGTCATGCCATTTGGTTGTGTGGTCCACCAGGTGCCTTCTGTAAAGATTTCATATAACTTGGTAATATGGCGGCCACTCTGGTCAGTAGATGTAATGACTGATCCGCACTCTTTTTAAGAGCCATTGTTCTCCCCTCTTTTTAAGAGAATGTTTGGCAATGTAATAACATTACAATTAAATGTTCATATTTTTCTCTTCCACCATAACACTTGTTTCATTGTGTGCCACCATACTTTAAACTCGACTAGTTTTGTATAATTGTAAGAGATTTTAAGGGAGCACATTATTCAGTGTATTTTACATACAGCATTTACTTTTCTTTCTGTATTCCATTACTACTCCATGTTGCTCGTCTGTATCTCTGGGGTGCATGATGAAGACTTATAGGAGGAAGCAGGAGACACGGAGAGTTATGGGGGGAAGTTGAGAGTTTAGCAGTTGTCTAAACACTGTCAGCCATCTTCCTGGGTTCTCCTGCTGTCGCTGTGCATTCCGTCTTGAGGTGACACGCTTTACTGTTCTGTTTCCTGTCAGGACCTGACACTGCGTCGTCTCTACTGTCGCTTTGCACAGGTCACAGAGACAGTGTTTATGGGGAACTTGAGGAGATCAGTTCAGCTGTGAGGACAGTTGCCGATGTCCTAGTAACAAATTACATTAATCATGGTCCACCTAGCACATCTAGTAGCTTGACAGCTGAACACACTAGAGGAAAATAAAAGTGACTTGTTCACCTAGTCGTTCAGAGACATTGACCGGTTTTCCCAAAATGTCACAAGTCACACATGACCAAGATGCCCTGTTTATACATAGCAGTATAAAGTAGATGCTTTTTGTTTCTTACCTGTCTCTGTGGGCACTTGTAGTCCATTACATTTATTGTAGGACTACAATTACCTTGAAGTTATACTGTACATACACACAGGTGTACTGCATTAAGGCTAATGAAATACCTTCTGCACTGCTGCATCCAGTTTTATGCCTTGAAGAAGATCACACATTTAAAGGTTTTTGCAGATTTATGTGTGCGGATGCTTCTTTGTATTTTTTCAACAGCTTGAAACATTCAGTAGGAGTTACGTCAATATAATCAGTCAGTTGTCCCAACAAATATCATAACCATAAATATGCCCGTTGCTCATGCTATACAGAAAATGTCTTGTAAAACAAAGAAGCAGACTCTAACAACCAAGAGATCAGTGCGTGACATTGTACAAATAATTGCATTTAAGTGTTTTCTTTTTGAACAAAGCTTTAATGACCGAAACATCTGTAGAAACAATCCAGGCCATTTTGTACTGCATGAATAACCTGCCTAAACCATAAATTATTGATATACATTTAAAATACTGTTTGATGATATATGCTGTATGTACTGTCTCTTTAATCCCCAAGAACACTGTTGTGCTGTAAGATCCATTGTGCTCCCCTATCAGAGCCAGGCTTCGTCTCGTGCCAGAATGTGTAGACAGAACAGTCTGTTAAACCCAGGGCACTTAATGAAAACTGACGACAGATCAGTCATTAGAACTGCATACAGCAGTCATTTATGCAGTGTATGTATACCATTTTGTTATACAAAGCTGACCTTGGGGTATGTATTTTTCTTGTGGGCTGTCCATACTTAGTGCCTCTGTGTCCCTATTCATGATTTCACAAAGTTTTATATTGATAAAATATAAAACTTTGGACTATATTTGCACTATACTGTACATAGATATTAGTCCTAAAGACAGATATAATACATAATTTACACAAAATGAAGTGCATTTAGCCTGTAATTATGACATGCATGATGCTTTTCACACATTCTTAACCCCTATATTCAAAAATATATTGTTCTTGTGTTTGGCTTGTAGTATTTAATATTTCATCAGGACACATTTTTAAAATGAAAAGGGGGAACTTTTCCTTACTTTTGTCAAGTTTGACAAGTCAAGTAATTATTACCTATTGTGATCCAACATGCAAATCACTGGAGTTTATTATTGAAACTGAATTAGTGTGGCAACAATCTAAAATTTGAATTATGAGGGAATCCCAGGATCCGAATGTGGTATTGTGATCTACACAACAGTGGTGTACAGCATACTGTAGATTTACAGTATGGCATGCATCACAATGTATAATGAATTACAATTAAGGTCATGTGGTTGCAAAGATTGCTCATAGATCAGTTACAAATATTTGCCCACTTGGGATCGACTGGCCCACACCTGTTGCTCATAAATACACAAACAGTAACATCTTTCTTATTTTATGACAGTTCTGCATGTATGCCAGTTACTATAGGAATACACAGTTACTTAATTAAACAGCACAACTTTTTAAGAGTGTCTTAAAGAAAGGAGTGTAATGTCAGTCAGTGTGCATTCAATACGCTACTGTCTCTTTGAGGAATGCAATATTCATTCTGTTTAGCATTCAGAAGGCTTGAGCAACTTTGTCATGCCACATACAGAACTACTTCTAGGCTGGACCAGTTTTATTCATCATAAAACAACACTTTAACAAGACACTTGTTGATCGAGAGTTCCAACAGATATTCACGTGTAGTGTTTTCAAACAATTGCTTTGGCTCAGTTCATAATGTCAACATGATATAGTACTTATTGAATCAACACGTTATTGTTTTCTGGGTTAGCACATAGCTGGAGCATAGTCAAACATCTTTGTAATCTGCACTTGCATTGCAAAACAATAGCGTTCTCTTCTATTTACCACTGAGACTTATTATGATTAATATAAATCTATAAGGCTAATGGGAAATGCAGTTGGATCTAAAAACCACATTCAATTTCAACAGCTTTTGAATATTTCATCCCTCATGAAGAAAAGAAAGAGGAATATGAGCCTGGACCTTTCTGAGACAGTTGCTTGAGTTGTGAGTTTAATAGGTGGTAGTCTGCTGTAAGGATCCCTGGTTTACGGTTACAATAATGAGACTTCTAATAGCCCTTAACTGTGCCTCTCTCCCCTGGCCTCAAATCACCAGATCTCCCCTTTGACTCCAGAATGAACAGCCTTCAACTTCTCTTTTTTTTGTGAATAGATAATTCCTAACACCTGATGCCGACAAATAGGTATGAAAATCAAAGGATACAGTGACATTAACTGTCATGAAACGGTTTCCACAAGCTGTCAAAACAAAAGTGAATTGGCATCAAATGGGCATGGTTAATATGTCTGGGAACGGGTTTTAAAGGCTCCGGGCACACATTCTGCCCCGTCTTGTCTTAACCCAGTGAAAGTATCAGTACCCTTATCTACTACTCGTTGTTGCTCTACCTAATGGGGAATTTCATTTAGTGGGGAAGTGATCCGTTTGGTCTGAGCATAAATTGCAGATAATTGTGCCATTTGGCCGCGGAACAGCGGGGTCGCCAGACGAACCGTCAAGCCCAGTGAAAACGGATGCTTAGAAGTTCACGGTTGGTTGGCAGTAAATGCACATACACGTGTGTGTGTGTGTGTGTGTGTGTGTGTGAGAGAGAGAGAGAGAGAGAGAGAGAGAGAGAGAGAGAGAGAGAGAG
>JAODUG010004984.1:0-10264 GCA_027564795.1 Aphredoderus sayanus
TTCCTTTACATGTGTGACACTATATATATATATGTATATATATATATATATTATGTATATATATATATATATATATATATATATATATATACTATATACACCATCAATATAAAAACATAACATAACCATTTAGTAATATAGTGCAATATACAGTATCATCTGTTGCATATAGTCAGCTGTTCAGCTTCGGAAAGAAGCTATTATGATGACGGGTGGTATGTGATTTGATGCTCCGGTACTATTAAAAAAAGTGAGTGGTGTAGATGATATGAGGTTGTGTTAGTTCTGTGCCAATGATTTTGGCTGCTCTCTTTACAGTCATTATCAGTCGGTGATCATGGGCAGTCAGGTTGCCAAAACACCCTGTAATACAAACTACTCTCTCTCTAGATGCCTCAGAAAGTACAGTCTCTGCTGAGCTTTCTTCAGTATGTATTTTGTGTTAAGTGTTTCTGAGATTTGTATACCAAGAAACTGAAAACTAACAACAATTTCAACATCTGTCCCATTGATGGTAATAAGAATACATTCCACTCTGTTCTATCTGATATTCAGTAATTATTTATTTTGTCTTGTGGAAATCTAGAAGCACCAATGTGCACAAATGTACATGTGGCGTGAGGGGGAGGGGTAGAGACTGTGTGGGAAAGTGTGTGGAGGAGTAGAGCTGTGAGACACCCAGCACACTAGAGCGCAGGCACAAGACTCACAGCTGGAAGCAGCTACTGCACATTCTGCACACAGACGCATGCAGCCTCTCACATTGGTCACACTAGTAGCACCATAGGCACTACAGCCAGGGACATCTTGTGATGGCAGTCCTCACAAGGTCAAAGAGAAAGTTGCATTAAGCTTTAAAGGAAACCACTGTAAAACAGTCCACAGTGCACACCATGTATCAATAATTCACTCGGGAATACGTTGCAGTTTATAGATTTATTTATATCACATTTATATATTTTATTGTTTGTATTTTTTTGCATTTTAAATGTCATCACTGATCATTGCATTAACCACACAGTGTAGACACTATATGCAAAATGTGTATTGCATTTCAAACCCTAACCCTTGTACTGTATTATACCCACTGTCACCCACTGGCACTGAGCACTCATCCCATTGCAAGTAAAACATTGTGTGTAAGTGATAGTGTGCCAATATCTGTCTGTGGCACACTGGCAGAACCCTCTGGACTCAACATTATTCCACAATATATTTAAACAAATGGTGGAAAATATGTTAATCAAAAGTAACTTTGTTCAATATTTCCTCACATTTTACCATATTGGACTCCCACTCACAAAACATGTGCATCCACAAAATAGCATTCTTTAGTGCATTAAAAAGTAAAGTAAATATTCTGTCTCACTTGTGTGAAAATACAATGTCATGTGCTGAAGGAACACTGAAAACCCTTGCCCTTCCACACTGCATTACTGCACTAAAAGCGCCTGTAAGACAAAGCAGATTCCCATTAATGCTTTTAGATGATTTCCTAATGCAAAATGTTTTCATCATGCTTTGAATGTGCGAGGATCAATGCTGAATAGATCTGTAGCATCCGCCCCACGCCCCCGCACAGCCAGGCTTTCCCAGTAAACAGCCGTCCTGTGTGATACGTACTGGTGCCTTTATTGGTGAGCTAGCTGGCCGGCAGTGTGGGCAGACCGATAATGGACACAAAGGTGCATTAGCCCCTCACTTACTCAGCACTTTAGAACCACACCTCACCACTTAATGGAGACCACTCCGATATCATACCTGCTCTAATGGCCGCTAAATGACTTAAGCTCTAAACAAAAGGCGGCTCCATTGAAATGGAGAACCAGACTTCCGCTCAAGTCTCTTTGTATTATATTTAAGTAGTCAATCTGGAGTTGGAATTTTGACTACACTACCTCCATTAACCATGAGGAAAGGAGGTTTACAGAGACAAAAATATATATATAAGACTTGTTTTAGTGAACTTGGATGTGCCCACAGGTGCAGGTTATAAGCAACACATCAAACTAGAGTCTGATCTCACACTTCCCATATGACCTCACATTCTGCTGTGCAACTGCAACATTGTGTATTCCTTATATAGCATAATAGGTTTGCTTTGCCCAGGTGTGACTTGGATGTGGTCAGTGGACATAATTGTAACTGGAAACAATTTAAGATAAGCCCCATTTTCACCGAAGGTATATATGCAGATACTGAGAAGGGGTGCTAGATTTGCTTGTTTGCAGTCCTGACCTGTTGCTGATTAGTGTGGTGCATCATGAAGCACACAATATGGCAATGGAAGCCCTGTACAATTGTACACGTGAAAACCTAAGTTGTCCCAACGTTTTTGGAGTGTGTTGGTGTCATTAGATTTTACATTACTGTATATTTTCATAAAACAATTAAAATCACAAGGTAAATGTAATATAAATTGTTGTTGTAGTTTCCAATATAGTACAGATTGAATGGAATTTACATACAATTACAATTTCCATACTGTCCCACTTTTTCATAATTGAGATTTGTATTATTATTTTTTTGTTTGGTTTTCTGATTCCTTTATGATATATAGTGTAGCCAATCAATATGGTGTTGTATGGACAGTAATCTAACGTAGAAACTAGTACAGATCTGAATGCAAAAAATCATCTTACGACATAATTCACGCGTAATTCATGAAACCATATGTATCTCGCCAAATAAGCATAAGAATTATATGACATTGATAAATGTAGCATTGGAAAATGGTAGTTAAAATACCACGCCCCTAAATATGCTGGCTTTAGAGAGTCACTTCTCAGACCGGCTCCAAGAAGTAGAGGAAAAAACAACTAGATGCATGCCCTACTGTGTCCTGGCTGGCTAATGGAAGTCTTAATGTAACAGCCTAGGTTATACAAGTATAGATTTGATCTGATATAGCATTTTTAACCCTCCCTCTGTCCTATGGGTCAAAATGACCCCGTGCATTTGCCAGTAGCGGGCGCCAACCACAAAATTGACATGGCATTCCACGGTTGGCTCCCTCTGCTGGTAGTCTGCTGAACACCTTAGGACAGTGGGAGGGTTAGAAAGTTCAATTAAGTTTCAGATAAATCAGAGACATCATGGTGGCCAGCCTTTAAAAATGCATAAGAGAACCTGAAAAGTATCGCATAAATACAATGTTGAACGTTACACATTCATTTTCTGTGTCCCGTAGGTTATTGAATAGCCTACCTGCAAAACATACTGTAACTATTAACGCTTTACATTTTAGAAGCAATGTTTGAGGTTTTTACTCCGTATAGAGGAGGCCCAAGTTGGGGCTGCACTGAGCACATATGGCTATGGCTCTCTGGCCATATTGACTGTATTCTGTCTGAGTCGAATCATCAAATAACACCCTGTCGACCTGTGCTAAATGTGCAGAACCCCACACAACATTATGTCACTACCTTTCTCTGGCATTCACAGTAGTCGGTTATAGGCTACAATTCCCCCTGCTGATAAACTGGCTTTACGAAACTAAATATTTTGCCATAAGCTATATATTTAAACGAATATGTGGACACACAGGCAACTCTTAAATGCCTGTCAGAATAAAACCTTGTCTATAAACAACTCAAAGATAATTCTCCATCAAATACTTTGCTGCACCACAAGTAGATCTACTTGCACCGCAAGTAAGATGAGTCGAGATCTTGTTGAGTACGAGTTGAGACTTGACGTGAGATTTGGTCGTTCACCGCTCACGTACAAATTGATTAATGGCAACCTTTGCGTGGAAAGGATCGTATACAGATTTCTGTTGTATGCATGTTTCATAAATGAGGGCCAATATCTTTAAATGTGAGAGGGTGTCAGACTTTAGTATTTTCAAAGTCATTGTAGAGTCTTTTCAGAGTCTTTTCAAAGTCATCTAGTGTATGGTCAGTGTGAGAGGGTGTTAGACTTTAGTCTTTCAGAAGTCTTTCTAAAGTCTAGTGTAAGGTCAGCATTTGTGGTGACTCGGCAGAGATAATAAATTAGAAAATATGATACACAGGAGAATTTGAAAGCAATACATAATGTGTGATACCTTTACTCCCATACAGTATATTCCATTAGGCTATATTTTAAATTGTCCCAGGGTACCTTTATTTTGCATTTTACTTTAGGCCCATAAATAGATGCAGTAACAATTCACCAGAATGCAGGAAATTAAGTGTTTGACCCACAACATTTCCTGGGGGAGGAACCTCAGAGTCCCCGATTAATATGTCCCGCCCCCAAACTTCAAACAAACTTAGTTAGTTCATGTGTATTGATTAGTATGATGACTCCCGTCTCTCCTCCCATCTGAAACATTCCAGCACTGAAAAGGAACACACACTGTTACACAATGAGCTGATATATGTGCCCCAGTGTTATCATTACAAGAGTATGTCCAGCAGGTGGACACATCATACTTCATCATATGGCCCAGCTCTGAGAGAAACACATATCACTTCAGACTACTCCCAGCTTCCCAATGGCACTGATCCAACAAGCTGGCGGCCAATACAATTGTTTGACTCACCTGAGCGGCTTATCTCAGGCTGTACACAGGGTTGTATACTGGGCAGTGTATGTCTCATGGTGGGCAGGGTCTGCTGTGGCCCAGTGAGCTGTGCTTCCTGTGAGCAGTGGCAGTACTGTACTTCACGGAGTGACCTGCCTGTCTCAAACAAGGCTTCCTCCTGCACCCCCCTCCTCATCTGTCTTCTGCTCTTTTCTTTGCCCTCTCTCCTCTCCTTCTCCTCTCCCCTCCGCCCTCTCTTCGCCCATCCTAGCATCTCCCCAGTCCTTTGCTCCTCCAGCAGTATTCTGTCACAAGCATCTTGCCTAGTGAAATATGCTTTTTAATAAAGAGCACTGTAAATGGCTGCAGTGGCAGCCATAAAAATGACAGACGCCCCGGCCCTCTGGCTGAGTATGTCTGAGTGGGGTGACATGGTGCTCCTGCTTGCTCTCCCCATGGAGACCAAGGTGTGAGACACAAGCAGAGGGCCTGTTTGTTTAGACAACAGTTAAACACCACACCTGCTGGGAGGACAGCCAAAATGACCCCACCCGGTACCACAGCACCGTTTTCTGCCACTAGATGTCATAGTAGAGTACCAGCAGCCCAAATGCTTCGTGAGCCACACACATGCACTAACATGCACATGTGGCCATGATGAAAACTAACAGAGGGCCATGTTTTCAGACCTTGCATGTGCAATATGTGCTCCGTGGAGGAGTACAGTACAGTGTGGGGATAAGTCTCCTTGGCAGAATATTTGCCGAGAAGCATGCCATATTAGAACATAAAGTACACAGGTATGCTTACAACATGTTTGCTCTGGGCTTGCGTGAGCCATGGGAACCTCTTAAATGTATAATCATTCTAATAATTCCTGCCCAATTCCCCAAAACTAATATTGATACAGTATAATAGTGTGTGTTTCACACAATAATAGTGAGCTTGTCGGGGATTCTGGGAGCATTTAAATACAAGTGAGTCTCGTTTATGTCTTATTGAGTACATATTACAAAACAGGTATAGTCTTTGATGGCATGCCGAAACATTAAATGCAAAGAAGAAGCATTGCTCTGGACCACTTGGAGAATTAACTAAACAACCAGCTGCATTGATTACCTTTGCAATGTCGAGTTTCCAAGCATGTTCTTAGCATTAACATTCAAATTCTCCAGTTATCTTCTTATCTTAGCTTCATGTTGTCTTAACCTCCATAATGTCCTCTGGGTCAAAATGACCCAAATCACTAGCTCTTTGTGGCAGATAGAAGGCGCTAAACCTAATACTACAGCTTACACACACATATGATGTGCAGTACTGACACAACAAGGTGTGAGTTTGAAACCAGAGGACAACAGGAGGGTTAACAGGCACAAAAAACAACACAAATACATAAAGAAAGAAATACACACAGCAATGCCAATTAAAAAACACACAAAATCATACACAATAAGATGGCGCCGCCGAGTGGTCAAGTACTATATTTTTAAGGACATCACAAGGGTTAAGTACCACATTAATTTATAGGCGCGTTTCCCAAATTCATCGTTTTCTTACTTGCTTACTTGCTGCTGTTATATTCGCTGCAGATTAATGTGGGCTCTGGACCACTCGTAAGTCCATCGTTACAGGACTGTTTACTGTTTTTGTACAAAAACGCCTCCCTCAACAGGCTAAAAGCAACAGCACTAGTGTCTCTAGTGGAGACACTAGAACACAAATAAAAGCAGCCTAAAGCAGCTATTGTGATAAAGTGATAATTTATTTACACCATGGTAAATGCATATCTGCATAAACTTAATGTTTAACATATGCAAAACAACAGAGCAGGCATGAGCTATAATCATGAATTATTATTAGGCATGTGAGGCACAGGTACAATGAGATGGTCAATGATGTGTAAACAATAACATGCTTTATATACGAGAAATTGTTGTTTGACTTGCTGAACTGAGCAAATTAACCATTGTAGCTAACATTTCTCGCTCTCTCCAAAGGACTGTATGCCCCATTGCCCCACCCCTCTTCACTGTCACGTCTTCAGCTTGTGCAGAATGCAGCTGCTCGGTTGTTGACTGGCCATATCTCTCCCATATTGGCTTCCCTTCACTGGTTGCCAGTCAAATATCGCATTGATTTTAAGGTACTGCTACTTTTAAGGCAGTACATGGATTGACCCCATTGTATATTTCAGAGCTCCTTATGTTTTATCATACTTCTAGACCTCTTAGATCGTCCAACCAGTTTTTATTATCTGTCCCACAGTCGCATTTGAGAACTAAGGGTGATCGTGCCTTCTCTGTAGTGGCCCCGAGACTGTGGAACGAGCTTGCTTTTTATATTAGATCATCTTCCACCATTGAGACATTTAAGTCTCTTCTAAAGACACACTTGTACTCGTTAGCATTCGACTATGTTCTGGGACACTATGTCTTGTGTGTTGTGTATTGTGTTTTATTGTTTTTTTATTAATTGTTACTTGCATTGATGTGTACAGCACTTTAGTCAGCATTTGATGTTTTTTAATGTGCTTTGTAAATAAAATGAAATGACTTGACTTGACCCTTTCCCCAGAATGCATAACTTTCTATATGTGATTAAATTTGTATTTACACTTTACTGTTGGGACTTATTAGTTTCAGTGTGTCAGGGAACAGTAACTATTGAATTGTACAGTAAATGTGAAATTGATGAAAGAATTTCAGAAAGTTCCATATTGAACAAATTAGATTTTTTGTTGTCATACTTTATGTGAGTCTACTGCTTAGATCATCAGCATTATTTGCATAGATGTGGTTTTTGTATGTATTAAATCCTTATCTAACACAAACTTGAGCAAAGGCATGGCGCCCAGTGTGAGACTCACCATCTTCAGTGGGCACGTAGACGTTGAGGTACAGGCAGTCTTCACTCTGGTTCTGGACGTAGCTGGCGGCCGCATCCAGGTTGTCCGTGAACCACACCGGCAGCATGATCTCTGGCAGCACCCCGTGCACGTTCTGGGGGCACACGGGCGCAAAGTGGGTGGCGTTGCGGACCTCCTGCCAGGAGCCCGGCGCCTCGGGGGGCTGGAAGCGGCGCTCGCCCACAGGGGGCGTGGCGTAGGGCACGCCCAGGTACTGCTCCACCGGGCCCAGCACCTCGCTGTTCAGCTCTCGGCGCACGCCGCGCAGCCTGCCGTAGCCCGTGGTGACCAGCGGGTGCTTCAGGTCCACGCGCTGGCAGGAGCACAGCGCCAGGTGCAGGACCAGGCCCAGCAGCCACACCGCCCACTGGGCGGGGCCCTGCCGGGGGGCGGGGCCCACCCAAGAGTCTCCTTTGGTCATATCACCGCGGTAAGAGTGGAGTCAATCCAGTTGTGGGAGGAGAAGGCCAAAAGAGGGGGTTGGGGGAGGGGGGTCAGATGGGCACACAGTGTTTTCCTAGCATGGCATGGCGAGGCAGGGGGCGTGCACCAGGGTTAGCTAGAATGCATCCTCACGCACACTCAGTGCTCTTATCCATTGTCTTCTTCAGAGCTCCTGATTGGTCCAGGGCTGCGTTGGGCTGAAAGGCCAAGCACACCTAGAGGACACAGACAAGCTGGTAGTTAGGAGCTTGAGGTGTTCTCAAAGCAGATGACAGCATACATACTCCATCAAAGTTAACATGTAAAACATATCTAACTATCATTCTAGGAATACTGCTGCACAAGCCATGCTGCTATGGGCACGAGAAGACATTTTAAAAGATATCGTGGCCACATGACAAAAGCCCAGCTATCCTTTAAAATCATCACAATTCAAAAACATTCATCTTGGAAATAAAGTGGAAAGCCGCTAATAAAATATTATGTTATATATATTTTTTTTATATTATTTTATTAGTGGTTATTTTATTTGTTTTTATTACTCCCCAAACCTGCCACATAACCTTCAGCCATTCACAGTGAGTGTATCTCTGCCCTTTTCCTTTCAGAGCATTTAGACTGGTTCTCCACATCATTGCAGTTGAATGGCCAGTGATAATCTCACTCCAAGCGCTGGGAGATGCAGCCGTTTAGGTCTGATAAAGGCTGTATGTGGCGCCTACTGAGGCTTCAATAAGACCTCATCCTTCAACTGACATGCCCCCCCTACTGGCAGCCCACTGACACAGCAGATGACAATCAAACAGATGAAGGGATGTTAGGGCTTGTTGGACGGTAGCAGTGTGCTAACAGGTATTCTGTTACAAGCAATGGTAACATCAGAAACATTTTTCCTTAAGGAAATATAGATCCCCATTTTAGGAGAACATTAATTCACGTAGCCCAAATAATTGTGTAAGACAATGCCTGCAATGCCACAAATACTGCATGAAAAAAATGATCAGCTGAAAATAAAGCCAACTCAAAATTGACAATGTAATTAACCAACCGATGCAAACCAGACTATATCAGACATAGCATCAGACATAGACTGTTACACAGACACACACACGGTTCTCTGATATAATTGCTTTCTCACAGTCTACAATACATGAGCATGAGTGTGGGATATATACAGTATATCAAGTGTAGGGTACGATCACAAAACCCACTGCAAATATTTATTATTTTCTATCTTCTCATAAAGTGATCCTTAAACCAGAAATTCTGCTCAGATCCTTGGGTCAGTATATTCACAGCATATAGTACCTGTTATGGACAGCAGCATTGTAATGAAGCTGATGACGTCTGGAGAAAACATCATTTTACTTTCTAAGTTCCCAGCACAGGACTCTGCTGACCTCATAACTGCAGATATGCCGGCTCACCACTCCCAATGAAGACCTGGAACATCACCAGCCTTCAGCCCTGCTCTCTGTGAATGCTCCAACAGTGAGCCAACGCTGTACACTGCATTACACTGGAAATAACAGCCCAACCTTACTGCTTGGTCGGTGTTCCCTGATACGGTGTTGTTGAGTGTCTACCACAATGTGATAGACACTCAAACTCATTTCAAAGCCTCATGCCAAACATACTGTGGGACCTTCAGTTCCCTCCATTTACAGGAACATATTTAGTTTAAAATTACAACTCGACAACAACAAAATCAGGTGTGTGTGTGTGTGTGTGTGTGTACAGGTATTTGTGTATGTACATTTATACTTGTAGGTAGTTTTGTATGCATGTTTGTGTCCGAGTTGCCTTACATTGAGGCTAATTTATGGGCAGAAAGAAAGGTACAAGCAGCTGAATGGTAAAGACAGCTTGTCTACTGTTCCTCTCTACGGTGCAATACGTTTACTTTACTTAATTTAGTTTAGGTGGCTAGCGAGAACCCACTCTAGCGTTAATTACTCAAGCATTATTTTGGCCACGCTGCCTCATCAACTGTGATATGTTAGGAATGAATGGGGATGAATATGACCATCTCTGGCAGGCTCAATATAAATCTCTGGTGTACCAGAGGCAGATATTTACTTTACAGGGGTGACTGTACAGTTCACCCTGCAGTGAATAAATCAAGCACTCTGTGTGGAGTGGTTTTGTACAGTTAAATAAGGAACACATCAATGTTTATGAGCCCCTTGAATACGTGTAAAAAAAAAAACTTTGTTGTAAGAAAAATTATATATATATATATTATACTTCTAGACCCAACATAACTGCTACTGACTACTCAAGATCTTCAGATTTCTGTTAACCCTCGTAATTTACTCAGAAATCTCATATTTGGCCACACGGCGACGCCATCTGATTGTGTATGATTTGTGTGTTTTTCAATTGGCATTGCTGAGTGTATTTAT
>JAODUG010004985.1:8526-29660 GCA_027564795.1 Aphredoderus sayanus
CACACCAAGGCACGTACCCACACACTAACATGCACGTTTACCTTCACAGGTCAGAGGAGCTGGGGTTCTCCAATGACTCCATACACTGGAGAACCAGTTCCCCCTTCCCGACCTCGCCTGTATTCTCTCCCTCTCTTCCCACATTACACAAGGCCTGTTGAGGCCAAGCAGCTGGGGTTGGAATAAGGAGGGGGGGTGGGTGAAAAACAGTGTGTATGACAGTAAATGTGTAGTGGTTTTAAGGAACAGTGTGAGTGAGTGTGTGAGTGTATTTATGCATGTCTGAGCGCACATACACAAAACCACAAACCTAGCTAAATTGCAAAATGCCAACTGTGCAGAAGTGTCAGCAGTATTCCTTGTTTTTACTTTATGGAGCACATTGCATCCTGGGAGTTGTGGTTTGTCAGTACAGGGGGCTCTGTGTCTGCGTTACTGCCTGCGCCGGAGGGACCAGTGTTTCTTACTGAACCGAGCCTCATTTATCTCCATGGCAGAGTCGCTTTCTCTCCCACATCGGTCCTACAGGACCCCTGAACTGCTGACACCCCAGCTCCCTCCAACCACCCCCCACCACACACACACACACACACCCACCAACCAACCCCCCCCCCCCCCCTTCCCTCACCACCAGCCAGCCAAGATTCAGCATGCGGCAAAAATGGCGAGATGCGTTTCATCTGCATATTGATCAGCCTGGCCAAAAGAAGTAGGGCCTCAGCATTTCACTGCATACATAATGTAAATAAGTGCCAGTTATTCTACTTAAACACACCTGCAATATTCTAAGGGGAAACGTTCCCCTTTAATTGGATGGTTCTCTAGTTAATAAGGATAATGCAAATAAAGTAGAAAGAATAAATAAACTAGGTGCATTGTATAAATGTATTTGTACACAGACCTACAAGCTCAGTAAAAAGTAACTTTAAAAGCTGCTGAAGTATTGGAGAAAGTACCTTTCCACATACCTACTCGAACAGAAAAAACAATCACTTTTGTGCTATTGTCACCCAGTAGGAGCAGACCTAGCCTAGTGTGTGGGCAGGCCTTGGTGCCAGGCAGTGGCAGTGCAGACAGCTGGGCGCTTGCCTGTCTGATGGATGGCCTGTGTTTGGTGAGGACCGGACCAATGGCCTCGTGGAACGATTGGCCCAAAGGGGCAGTCGGGGAAAGCACTTCCTGTGCATGTTAATGGACCCTTCTGCAGAGAACAGAGGCAATATGGTGGCTTGCGGCCGGGCGCCACTGGTTGTTTGTTTCCATTTCTCCCTCTCTCTGTTTCCCTCTCTCTCTCTCACTCTGTCTTCCTCTCCATGTATTTACTCTACAAGCTAATCAGAAGACAGTGAAGTGAAAAGATCCAGGCTTCCCCAAAATGTCCTCAACAGCAGCTCTCTGCTCCTCAACCAAAAAGCTATGAAACGCCCTCAGCTATGTGGAGAATTCAGAGCTTGTTCCAATAAAAATGCCGTCCCAATGTGAACCATTGAACGTCATCTCTGCACTTCTAACTAGGGATTTCAGTGGAAACATTTAGTTGACATATCATTGACAATGGCACATGTGTACAAAGTATGTGGGTATGTGTGTGTGCTTCTGTACCCAAGTCTGCCCAGCTGGTCCAATTCTGGCACGGTGGGTCCGTAGGTTTCAATATAAAGGGGCTGATAGTGGTACAGCACTTCTTCTACCCTGGCCACAGGCTGCAGAGACACAGTCTGACCCTGTAAAAACCACAGCAAAAGGGAAGAGAGAGAAGAAAACAAATCAACAAAGAACAATAATCTTCATTGTCTCCGTTTAGCGTGCTGGAAAGCCATGGGAACTATGGCTACAACACAATAAGGTTGACAAAGCCATGCACAAATCATTTTGGTTAAATGGAACGGCTTATTGTCAATCAAGCCTCAGAGGTAATAACCACAGGTTCTTGACTAACTGGTTTGGAAGTGGGAGTTTGGTTTGACTACATTTTTCACTTTAGGTCGGCTTTTGGAAAGAGACATATCCAGATCTAGGGCACTGTATAAACATATACAGTTAAACTAATCATTATTACATTCCAAAAGAAATGTACATCACATTTATAGCTGTCCCAGGAGTGACAAAGTGACTATATAGTGTCAGTGATCTGATCTTAGTGACTAAGATCAGATCACTATATTGACACCATGTGGAGTTTTCCCAAACAAACAATATCAACCTAGGGAAAGTCAGTTCTTGTAATATCATCCTAGTGAAAATAGAAGTTAGTGCGGACGCTCCAGTTTCCCATGCCCTTGAACGCAACTTTTGAGTGGGAAATGCAATATGCGTCTTCAGGACGTTGCTGCTTTTGGACCATGCCATCAAGTTGGTGGGTGGGGGTTCCCACACAGGGTCAGACGACCACGTTCTCCCCTGCATTCACAAAAAGGCAGACAAGGGGAGGAGACGGCCGCAGTCTGGATGACAATGAAACGAACCCGGAATTAAAAAGCCGGTGTCTACATACAAACAGGCTAATTTGAGAGAGCAGAAAAGGAAACAGAGCAGGGATGAAGTAAAAGCCAGAGAGAGGACGGGGGGTGGGGCAGTATAAACACCAGAGCACAGAGGGGAGCTGATGAAAACCAACTAAACGAGTAACATGTGCCCCGTGGACTTGGGCCGCCTGCCCTCACACATGCTGGGGGAAAAAACAGCAAAGGGGCTGAACTCCCAGTTACAGCTCACAGCACTCGACGTAGACACTTTTACAATAACACAGCCTCCTTCAGTTAAAGACCCAACCAGGCCCTTCATGCCATCTTTTAGTTAGACAAGCACAACATATCAGAAGAAGAAAAAAACAAAACAAACAATACACAGCCTCTGTCGGTTTAACTGAACTTATAACCCCGAAGGTGCCAATGAAATACCCCCCCCACCGCTTGCTTGTCCCATCTATCCATCCCACACAGTGGACCCCCACCACAAGCTAATGAAACCCAGGCCGACCCAAACCCAGCCTCTCTCCCCTTGTCTTTCACACTCTCCCATTCTCTTCATCCATCTTTGTTCGTACTTTCAGCACTGTAGAACTCCCCACGGTGCCAATCATGGAGACAGACTGGGACACCGGATGATGGGTGAGGGTGAGAGAGAGAGAGGGGGGGGGGAGTGAGAGAGCAATAGGGAGATACAGAGAGAGAGAGAGAGAGAGAGAGAGAGCGAGAGAGATGGAGAAAGGGCAGTACATTTGATTTCTAAGTGACATACAAGCAGAGCCAGCCCCCTTCACCCCCCTCAGCACAGTTTCTGTTGCATTCCTCTACAAGGGCACCTTGGAACTGGCAGAGATAGATCAGTGAAAACAAACAGCACAACATCTACAAGGCACACACAAACCCCCCGCCTAATTCACACACACATTTGTTCAGAAGCTAACATGGCAGTGCTGTAATGATACACATATTTCACAATTCAATCCCATTGTCTCAGGAACACACATGACCGCCCCCCGTCTCAGACATACAGTGCATTCTTATTTGTTACCATGGGTAACCAGACCGACAGCTATACACCGGTGTAATGACAAAATGCCAGTTGGTCATGTAACATGGTTTAAATGAAGGGGAGCTCTGAGCGGACTGGCCCCTCCTCCTCATACTAAACCTGTAGAAGCGTTCAATCATGAACTCATTGTGTCCTATTAAAAGCCTGTGTGAATTACTGGATGTAGATGTTGTTTTCCGAGCTCTCTGGTGAGAGTGGGGCAGCAGAAGAAATCCCCAGTGAGCATCAGCAGAGCAGAGAGGGGTTACAGGAACGCGGGCCTTTGCTAGTCGCAAGAGCCAACACAAACATCTGCTTTTAACATTACGGAGGCCCAAGTTACTACCTATGCAACATTATGTTTGTGTGTATGCACTTTTAGTGCGTGTGTATATGTACTGGTCTAAGACTCTTCATATCCCCAGTGACACTATAAGCAAACTCTGGGGACCATCTGTCTTAATAAAACGGCGGGGGAGGATAACTAGAGGAAATCACATTGACCAGTGGGAGTTCCCCCTCTTCCTGATTGCCTTGATCCTCCAGACACCTCTACCTCAGTTCTAGGGTCAAAATACTAGTGATCCTAGCAGGCAAACAGCTCTAAAAGTACCTCTGCAGCAGAGTGGACATATGTGCTTGCTGGGAGAAATGTGTGTAGGGCAATGTGCCTTGTGATGTTATCTTACCTTTCCTGGCTTTGGACTTTACCAATTAGAGCTTTCCCATGTTTACTGAATATGTTGAAACGGTAATGGCCTTGGTCCATATAAATGCTACACCAGAACTACAACTGTGGCTTTCATTAAACATGGGTGCTTGTCCTTCTTAGAAAGTTTGTTGTACTTCAGTTTGCTATACAAAGACTAGAGAATTGCCCAAAAGTAAATAATTAAACGGTGTTATAAAGCACTGTCACATAATTCCTGTTTGTAAAATAAAACACTTTGGGTTAGCTAATCCAGTATCATCTTTTAAACTGCTTATTAAATCTCATGTTTATAGATGTACATTGATGTCATCAGCAGCCTTAGCGATCCCTTATAATTTGTAATAATAGTTATGTTTCAGGTTTTACTACTTAGGTATACTCTGTGTTATACCAGTGCATTGTAGTAATGCTCTGAAAGGAGTTATGCAGAAGTACGTATGGATTAGCAGTATTAAAACTGCAGATGTGAAGTACAAAGCCCATTTAGAGGATTGTGTGTAGGGTCCAACTAGGAAGTCAAGTTCACTGTCCACTGTTCAGAGAACCAGCTGTGCTCAACGGCTGTGCTCTGATCATTGGCAATGCACTGGAGAGTGGAGTGCTGTTCCATCGGGACCACGTATTGCATAGTAAACTGTATGAATGTATACGCTGCACCAATGTTGTCTCCTCTGACTCTGCAGGGCGTCTTAAGGTCACCAGAGACAAAGCTCTCCATTCAGCACCTTCAGCAAAGCCACAGTAATACCACACACACACACAGTGTTCTCCAGCTACAGTAGGTCCCTGATCTAGCACAACGCCAGCCTGGTGTCTACAGGCTACCACATACTAATTGAACAAGAGATAATTACAGCAGCAGAGAGAGAGCCAGTGGTCATTGTACAGGGGATAAATCTACTGATCCAAGTTAGGAAGCAGCCTACTGCCATCCGTGTCACTTCCTGCACTAGCACTGCCAGTGCTTCTGTGTGGATAAAGAGCTTTGCCCCCCCCCCCCCCTCCCGGCCCTCTGGGCAGCAAGTAGCAAGTGTACAAGCTGCTGCCCCTCGCAGCACCTCCCGCCCCTCACAAGTTTAAATAGAACTGCCCCACCAGCGGCAGCTGCCCCAGCGCAAAGCCCCTAAATCTGACAGCTCCTCTTCCTGCCGGGCCGGGCCGGGCCGGGCCGGGCCGGGCTGGGCTGGGCCGGGTCGGGCTGGGCTGGGCTGGGTCGGGCTGGGCTGGGCTGGGCTGGGCCGGGCTGGGCCGGGCTGGGCTGGGCTGGGCTGGGCTGGGCTGCCTGCCTGCCTGCCTGCGGGTGAGGGGTGCTGGGGGCCCCAATGTAAACGAGGCCAAGTCAGGGGCAGTCGGCAGTGGGGCGAACGCCCACATATGCTGGTGCCAATCAGGGTGGGAAGGGGAGGGGAAAGGGGGGGGTGGTATACTCTACTCTACACCACCCACCCTGAAGCTATCGGCCTGCGTGCCAACAGACCAATAAAAGAGCAAAGGCCAAAGGGCAAAGGTCACGCCCTCTCCCACATAACACAACCCTGTCTTCAGTCTGTGAACGACATGCGAGTCAAGAGTGAATGTCAATCATGTTAGAGCAGAGTTGGAAAAACACACACACACACACACACACACACACGCACACACGCGTGCACACACACGCGTGCACACACACACACACGCACACACACACACACGCATGCACACACACATAGACCCACACCTTCCCATACGTCAACAATTCAAATACTATTGTCAAATCAAGAGTGTGGGAAATAAGGTCAGGATGTAGACAAGTTCAATGGGGAGGGGGGAGGTCTCCACTTGTGCCAAAAATCCTCCCAGGCAGAACAGGTTGAGCCAGTCTCCCGGAGCACAGCACAGCCAGCCGCCACGGCAACACACCCTGCCTACCTCACAGAGGTCACGGCAGAGGACAACCCAACCAAGCAAAACTGGCCTGAGCAAATCACACACACACACAAAAAACACAATAGTGTGTGTGTGTGTGTGTGTGCGCTTGTGCATGTGTGTGCATGCGCTAATGTATACTATAGTCTGCGGTTCTTAGGGTGGTGAAGAGGTACAGATGACAGCCACGCATCTATGTTTGGGTATAAACTTTCCACCCGCATTTAGCTGAGTGTGTGCCTGTGTGTGTGTGTACGAGTTCTCTGTTTATATGCGCGCGTGTGTGTGTTTGTGCATGCCTCTCCCTCTCATTAAGGTACCCATGTCGGCCTTGTCAGGTATGCCAGCTGCTCTGATGCCTGCGGACAGTGGATTCAGAACCCTTTGTGTTCAAGATGGCGCTGAAAGGGGCTCCAAGGTGCAGATTCCCTACAGGTCATGGGGACATTGTGGCACCTGTCAATCCCCTGCTCGCCTAGCTCACACAACAGCACATATATTACATTAGCGCTCTATAAACAGAGCGTCTCACGTGTGTTTTCTGTGCTGACTCTCCTGGATGCTATGACGAGGAAGTAAATTCAGTAGTGCCTTTTCAACAGGTTTGGCAGTGGGGCTTAGTCTTGTGTGTTCGACAACAAGCACCCGCTTTCAACAGTAAATAGTTCTCTCCCTCCCACGCACAGAGAGTCTCTTTTGATTTCTGTGGGCGTCTATTTAAAAAAGACACTTTGGTCTTCAAAGGGTGTTTACCCGGCCTGGGTGAAAAGCAAGTGCATGTTTGTGCATGTGCATGTGTGTGTGTGTGTGTGTGTGTGTGTGTGTGTGGAGTGACTTTTGTGCGCTCGCTAGCTTGTGCCTTTCCTCAATGGAGTGGCTCCAAAGTGAGGGATTACTCCTGAGTGATCCCAGACCATTCCAGAGGCAAGACCAGGCCCATCCCACCTCGCCTCACACCTGGACTTAGGAAACACCCCCCCCCCCATCCCCCTCCCCACCCAAGTATCCACAGGGCTAGCGTTTTGGGATTCAACCTGTCCATCCAGGACCCAGACACCCTGCACAGTGACTGAGGCTAGGGTGGCCCATACACCCCCACCCCTCCCCCCCTGCACTGTGGCCAGTAAACAGCATGACCAACCTAGAGGCAACATTAGATCACTCTTTAAATTAAGACAGAAGCCACGGCAGATGAATTGGCAGACAGGCATGTCATTCTCCCAGTGACGGCTCACCTTGGGGGAGAGACAGCTGGCTGATGCCCGGGGGTGGGTGCTACTGACAAACTTGTCCATCACCGGGACGTTCAAAAGAGAGATCAGAGGTTGCGCATGAGTCACCCCTCCATTCATGACACCACCACCACCCCCCCCCCCCCCGCCCACACACACACGCACATGCAATTCACAAATCAGTTAATATGTTAATAATACCACTAGACTATTATTATTATTATTATTATTATTAATATTAAGCATCGTGTGGTGTACTCCACATTACGCAGATGAAAAACACCATATTACAAATCCTATGGTCCTACCTTTGCTCTCTCTAATGCCTCCTGAAGGAGAACTGCAGTGCTGCTTGGAACCGGGGGGCTCTAACAGATAAATAAATTAATTCCAGAGCTCGGCAGGAACGCACCGCTCTGTGCTGAACGCCCACCAAGGCAAACAGCAGTCAGCCTGGTGGACTCCGAGGCACAGGGAAATCCAAAACCGCACACGCTCCCCCGACGCGAGTCTCACCCCGCAGCGCGGAGGAGACGGGTTTGGTCGAGAGCTCTACCCCACCGCGAGAGGCCGAAGGGCCGCGAGGATGGGGGGGAAAGGGGGTAAAACAGTCCCCGCTGGAAGCCAAAAGCAACACAATCTGACTGATTCTCTCTCCATCAGCAAGTCTGAGCTCATACTGCATATCGAGTGGAGAGACACTGGGAACCATATTATCCAACATTTGGATGGAGCTGTTTCCATCGTTGGTGGGGGGAAAAGATGACTCTTTGGACTTTGACAGAGCAGCAGAGATGCTATAGTACCACCCAGGGTTATCAGCACACTACAGAACTTTCAAGTGGACTGCATTTATTTAAATTATTGTATATCAGGAAGGTCAAATGAGAAATAGGATGATGCCAGAATGCAATATTTATAATCATTCCTTCATTTATCTTCTTTAATTATCCCACATTTTAATATGAGGTTGTTATGAAGTTTGTACTTTCACTGACATTCAATCACTCACACCACCCTCCTACAGTTCATAACAAACCAGCCATATTTGAGTGAAACAGCCAGCCCTGACTGGCTGCAAGTGGTGTCCAGGTGAGCAGTAGGCAAAAGACATTTCCCACGCACCACTGCACCGTGTGGGAAGAAAGCCGTGTCGCATTGGGGGTTTGGGCGGGGGAGGGGGGTGGGGCGATGACACGTCCTATCTCATCATGATAAAATGAAAATAAACGAGCGAAAAAGCACAACGACAGCCAAATGGAAGGTCCCAGTTGACGCTGAGAGCTCGACAGAGAGCACAGCAAGAGTCTGGAGCCCTCATGCTCGCCTGGAGGAATGTGATGACGGAACGGAGGGGATGAGGGCCTGTTGCCACAGCAAGGCAGCACTAGACGCTCAGGAACATCCTCACTTTGAACCAATCACACATTCCACCAGACCAATTAGGATCAGACTACAGATCGCATCCTGAAGCTAGCTTGAACCCATCCCAGCAGCCACCCACAGCATACGCTACAACTGTGCAGCCATGTGGCCCGAAACCTGCATGGGCTCATTGCAGCCACGCTAGCCGTGGGTTACCAAGGAGATGAAGCTACACAAGCTCTCGTGTTTCAATGAGCTTATTCTGCTTACACCTGGAGAAGGAACAGCACGGCGTTTCACATCTGTCACTCTCATGACAAGCAGGGTGGAACTATAGTAAACTATAGTATACAGTAACGACAGGCAGCTAGCTTAAGACAGGCGCGCGGTACTCACAATGAGGATGCCAGTGGAAAACACGGTGGACGGCTTGACCGCCTGCTTCTGCTTCTCTATCTGCGTCTCCAGCTGGGCAGCACGGTCCTTGTGTTGGGCAAGCAGGAGGGTGGCGGGAAGCTGGGAGCGCTCCTGGGAAGGAAAGAATGAAACATCAAGTCACATACAAGTTAGGTGTCAAATGCATGGCTTGTGTGGTGGCTGTGCATTACGGTGGTTTGAGTAAGCACAGTACTACGGACCCCTCTGTTGACTCTGGATACAGTATGTGTGGGAATGCAGTTTCTCTGGGGGCTAGCCACCATATTACTAATGCAAGCCTTGTTAACGGAACTGTGGACATGCGGGGACACTGTTTAAAGTGTCCTGCGCTGTCTTCACCTCCATTAAAAACAAGGTCAGACATTTTAATGTGCTCCAGTGGATCGCTGCCAAATGCAGAGGTCTCAGAACATCCGGACACAATGCGCGCGGGACAAGACAGAGTGTTTTTGGCGGAGTGGGCGGTCCGGAGGCATCCTTGGCATAGGAATGAATGAAACCAACGTTGAATTGGCGCGTAATAGTGTGCGCTTCTCTCTGATTTGGAGGTCACATTCTGATTGCATTCAAAACATCTCCAGAAGGACAATGCTGAAACTAACAAACAACACACACAAAAAATACCTACCAAATACGTTGAAGACCGTATCAAAACATGGGTAACATAAACACAACAAATCATTGAGTGATTTTAGCAAAGCTGACTGATTAAAGTGAACCGAAGCAGGGCAGTCCAATTTTTTATAATGTATTACAATTTTAATTTGGCTCATAATAATTGAATGCAACAGTAGTGTCCGTAGGGGTTTTAATTGATCTTTTCTTCCATACACAAACAATAATTAATTCGACATTGTTTCTAATAATGAATTAAGCCTGTAGCTTAGCCAGAAAAGACTGTGCGTGCATCTGAAACACTTATCAGTCAGCCATATCAAATTTACATTGTTTGATTGCATTATTATTATTATAGGCTTACAGAAAAGGTCTACAATAGATTTTAGAATCTATACAGCATATCCCAAATTACTATTTACATTAAAGGTTATTGGGACAGCCTACCTGTGGAAGTTGACATGTTAAAGGTCAAGAGGGCCTGACCTATCCTTATATAAGCAATTATTTCATCCGACTACAAAGTCTGTGCAAGTTCCCAAACACCAGCAACAAGAGGCTATGTAGTGTGCCTGTAAGCATAGTTGCTCTGCTGCTGAATGTTATCCTGTTGAAAGTAGCAATGTGACCAGAAAGTGAAGTAAACTGTTCATGATGGGTAATAGCCTACATCTTTCTCCATGAATCTTAGACTTTACTTTTGTTAAACTAATGTGGCGATAAGAGTTGTATTGGTTAGCCTAGCATGGCTACTTGCGTATACACTTGTAAATGTGTACAGGATGCGCCTACATGGTTCTGGATGTTGCTTTTTTTTAAATACAATTATTTGGAATTAATTTAAAAATGAACAGTTCATAAAATTAGAGCATAATAGCCTAAGTTCCCAACAACACGTTTGATTAAGGCTATAACAACAAAGGCATTCTGCATCTGATTTCTGGGTGTGCCAGCTGCCTTGTTGGGTGGCACAGGCACACCCTGGCACACCCGTGGCTACGCCAGTGAATTAAGCCATGGTTCATTTAAATTATTTGTAGCCACTGGGTTAAAGACTAGCCAAAGACAAAGGCCTCAGCATATACAGTGTGTGTGTGTGTGTGTGTGAGAATGGTGAGCTATCTGGCCAGATGTATCAAGACCTACAGATGTCAGAGCTCTGGGAACTTCTCAGAGGGGGGGGGGCACGTGGTTGATCTCATCTGCCTATGGTCAACAGGCCCTGTGCCTTAAACAAACACACACACACAGCTTAGCCTGCTATCTGTGATGGGCCTTCAGCAGCCTGCTCTGCAGGAACAATCACTTCCAAAGCCCTCAGCTCAACACAATGGAGCCAGGAGGCTTTGGCTTGCAGCACGATGACCGGTAATAAGCTCCTAATGATCTCACTGCAACAAGCCTGGGGGTGGGTGGGCATGTGTGTGTGCCCCAAACATGCAGCACATGCTTCAGTGGCGCTGTTCTAAGGTATGTGACTGTGTCCCAGCGGTTCTGCTATGCTGAAGCTGTGATGGAAGCAGTTCTCAAACCTTTTGACCCACGCCTCCGAAAAAGTGTACTCTGACCCAGATAATAAGATACTGTAAATAAATACAACTAAAATAATTATGAAAATATATAGAGAAAAATACTAGTACAATAGAATTATTGTTCAAATCAAAAAGAATAAAAATAGCAGCCTTAGAAAGGTTGAACATTAGCCAGCTGTTTTTAGAAATGCTGATCTATGGTAGATGCCCTGGCTTTGTAAACCATACAATAATAAACCAAACAATAATGTAAAATAATACTAAACAATCATTTGCAGATTCTTTTAGCCAAAGAACCTTAAGCGCAATGTGTGGTGTTAATTGTGGGCCACCCTCTCACCCACATAAACATAGGCCTATATGAATTTAAAAAAGAATAAAATAAGAATTCACCAGTTCATCCAGCAGAGTCTGCTTGTTCTTCCTCTTGGCCTGTAGCTGCCTCTGCTCCTCCTGGAGGGTTTCCAGTCGCCGCTGCTCACTACCTTGCTGTTCCAGCAGGAGCAGCTCCTCCAACTCCTCCTGCTCTCGCGTCTGAGCAGAGAGCAAGGAAGTGTTAAAACTCATTTGTAAAAGGAAGAAAGAAATTGCACAGTAAACACGTCTGTAAACATGCCGTTGTTTTGACCCCTATTTGCATAATCCATGGTTTTATGGAAGTAACATAAAAGGAAGTGTTTGGTGTGGTTTAGAAATCATTTTAGTTTTGCAGAAGATCCTCAGGACAGTGATTCAATTTAAGTCAGCAATACCTTTAAGGAATATGGACCTACTGTAGGAGTTATCCTTTAAGGATCTCCCACACTGGTAAAAGAGCATGAGGATAGTGAAGAGGTGTAGTGTGTACAGAGTGTGTCCTTGAAGCAAAGCAGCCTGTTTGAAGCTGTGTTGGTGCACACACACACACACACCCTTGTTGTACTTTGTTTCAGCGGGACACTAAATCCCTTCTCCAGAGCCTGTCAGCTCAGCTCTGACCTCAAGACAAGGACAAGCAGAGATACAACATCCCTATAAAAGACTAATGAAGTCTAACATTGT
This sequence comes from Aphredoderus sayanus, assembly GCA_027564795.1. Classification (NCBI taxonomy): domain Eukaryota; kingdom Metazoa; phylum Chordata; class Actinopteri; order Percopsiformes; family Aphredoderidae; genus Aphredoderus; species Aphredoderus sayanus. The sequence goes on from JAODUG010004985.1 coordinate 20,883, forward strand.
CATTTCCTTAATATTATGAAGAAAATGTGTGCAATGTGATGCAGTAATACATTCCATGGTCATAGCACATACCAGCTTCACTTTGTTTCTCTGGATGAGATCTCTGTGTTCCCTCTGGTACTGCTCCATTATCTGCTTGGTGTTCTCCACGTCGATGTTGTTGGTCAGGTTATAGACTGTGCATGGGAAGCACAGACACATATTAGAAGACATTGTCCCAGGACTTCCACCGTACGCACACAATATTCTGTTCTCCCATTAAAACCTTGACCTAGTACTGGTGGTCAATATACTATGAAGATATGGCATTGAGAGATGTCTATATTCAAACAGTGTCCAAGACTGTGTGATTGTCCAGGCCAGTAATTATTCCCTTTACCTTCAGTAAGAATTCTAAGTACAACTTACTGTCCAACAAAGTCTTAGATAATTTGACTGAACTGATTCAATGATCCACCGGTTCATGAAACTAGCTGTGACTGTGCAAAGTATTCATCTAACAGGGAGCCTATGCTTGTGTGTGTGCTGATTTATTTATTGGTGAGCCATTGGCCACGGGAGGAAGCAGCTCTATCCAATTATCGGAGCTGGAGCTCGAGCCCCGAGACAGTGAAGTGTAAATGTTGGCAGGACGGCTGTATGATCCATGCCCCTGGCTGGCACTAGTGTCTGGAAAACATCCCCCCTCGTGCAGCCAGCCAGCCAGCCAGCGGTGGGGAGAAATCAATACACGGGAAGTGAGCATCCCTGGCAGCCTCCACCCCGCCCAGAGGCCTGAGGCCTGACTCCCAGCCTGGCCCGCGCTCCTACCAATCTCCTCCACCTTCTCCAGATAGTCGTTGTACTCTCTCAGGCTGGCGAAGTCAAAGTCTCTCTTGTTGTATCTGCGGTGGGAGAACAGCTATGAAGATGATGATGAGGATGATACAAGCAGTAAAACCTGATAAAAGCAAACATGTGCTGACATTAATAGGGCCCATTAAATCAACCATTTATAATACAGGGCCTGCAGGCTGCCTAATAGAACCACATTAGATGTCAATTAAGGGGGCTATTAAAGAAAAGAGGAAAGAGAGGGAGGGAGAGAGAGCAGGGAGGGGCTGCGAAGTAAAAACCTGGCAGGGAAAGAGGGAAAGAGCCTTCCCCATTTGAACCCGCCTCCACCCTCCCCCCATGCCCCCCCAGGGAGACTCATTGTCTACAAAACAAACACTGTAATGAGAAAGACAAAGGTGGCTTAAGAAGCAGGAGGAGGGATGTCAACACACATAAACACACAGAGGCAGCCCCCTACTCCCCCCCTTCCCCTCCACACACACACACACCACTCACATCTTTAGCACTTTCTTGCGGATCTCCACCTCCTTGTCCACGGCGGGGTCTTCGAAGAGCTGCACACGGAAGTTGCTCTTCCTCAGGGGCGTGTCACACTGCACACAGTTGCCCGAGCCGCGCACGAACAGCATGTCTACACAGTTCTCACATCTGCCAGGGGGAGAGACGCCAGACTGACTCATGGCATTGCAGAGGTGACCCTCGCAAAACACACACACACATGCACGCACACACACACTCGTGCGCGTGCACACACACACACGCACACACACACGCACACACACACACACACACAAACACACATACATGCACACACACAAGCACGGTGTGTACAGCCAGTCTGCTGCTGAAGCAGTAAATATAAAGGATAAAACATTAAAACATGTTGTCCTTTCAGTGTCTCTTTCCCCAACCCGACTTATCACAAGGCCCCAATAGGCAATAATAATGGTGCATGTAAATATTTTAACTGGGTGCTCACAGAAGGTTGGACTTATGAATGGAATGTGGATTAGACAAACCTGCACTCAGACAAGAGGAAATTGGACTGACACTCCAGCCCGGCTGTATGCACTGGAAAATCATTTGGCTCTTTGTTGTTTTAATAGGACTCATACAGTCAATTTGCCAGTCCAGTTTAGCAGCTCAATGTATTGTATTATTATGATACTTTAGCCAAAAGGATAAGGGCAACATTTTTTGAGAGGCCTATTATGTATTTGAGTTAGGCTAATGCATAAAGCTAGTGCTGCAAGTTTATTTTCCAATGCACAATACATTTTGCCAATATGTTAATCATTATACTCACTGAGCAGTTTATATTAAAGTTACATTAACATTTTAAATTGTGGTTAATCAAAATAACAACACAAACATTCGGCTAGTACATTTTTTTTCCCATAACAAATATTATCACACAATAGCTTCTTTAGAATGACTGAAGAGGGCCCTCATGAATCAAGATTAGGCAAGGATATTCCTATATCATCATTTATCAACTTGCACAAGAAAAGGCAGAGAGGAATGCTATCTTAAGTCAGGGTTCATACAGAAGCCCATTCCTCCTCGATTGCGACGCGATACCATGGCAACCACCAGACTCACCTAAGGGCCTAACCAGAGATTACTCGTCAATCACACCTTTAAGAAGGTAGGTGTTTACCCATCAGTCACGCCAAATGAGGAGTGGACAGCAAAGACAATGGAAATTGTCCTAAATCTCCACTAAGTAGGAAAGTGGAAGGGGTGGTGGGGCCAGGTAAACATTTGCACAGTGCACTCTTTTAATTAAGTCTCTGCGGAGCTTTATTCCACAGCAATTCACCTTCAATGGGTTTGTTGCTCTTGACCACCTATGCAAGATTAGACATCTGGTTTCCAAATGTCATCTGCTTCTGAGCCCTTCGTAAAAACACTACAGGAGAAAAACTTAGTGTTTAAATGTACATTACCAGCAGAGTGGTTGCTTTCCAAAGTCAAGGACTTTGGATGCTAAGGAATAGGATGCTGTCTCCCTGTGTTGGTGCTCATTAGAACTATAATGAAAGTTACATCAAGCAAGCAATTTGACCTCATCAGCAGGATTCACAACACAAACAAAAACAGTTACGGGAGAAACTGCAGAGCCATGGAGTTTAGACATGTATGTTTATGTTTATGGGAAGAGTCTCAGATATGGGTCAAACAAGCCTGACGAGCATTATGACAAACCCACCACAGCAACAGTACGAACAACTACCATGTCTGTGTCTCAGTTAAAGTTACATGATCTGATTTTACAAAAAAAAAAGAAAAGAAAATGAAAGTATAACATCTGTGCTGTCCAGTTCCTGCCTGAGGAGTCCTGCACAAGTGCATCCTAGCAGGGGCAGATGTTCACACCGGCCCCAGGCTACAGGAGATGTATAGGCCTGGCCATATGGAGGTGGACGGGGCACTCCACTTGTTTCCACAGGCCCACAAAGAGTCCATTCATCAACACTGGGATAGTACTAGGGTGTAGCTCGCCCCCCTGCCCCATAAATGGACCACACAACAGAACTCTCCTTAGGGGAAATTCTGTGTAACTCTAGAGCAAAGAGGAGGCCCTTTAAAAAAGGGATTGGAGGGAGGAGTCTACTTGATATCTTTCTCCTTAAGTGCAATAGCATCCCAACTGTATTGTTACTGCCTGTTGAAAGGGGAGGGGTTCCCCATGCTAAATCATATTGCGTACAGTACCCACTCTTTGTAAGGTTACAGAATAAGCATCCTGCGTATTCCCTAGTAGAGTGGTAGAGAAGGTCATGGTTTCCGATGTACGTTTAAGCATCCTTGAGCAACACCAGCCTAACCCCTGCTGTATATGTGCCTGATAAAGGCCTGTAGTCGTTGTAAGTTGCTTTGGATATATGCTAATTCAAATGATACATGCTAGTTGTGAATGTCTGCCCATCCCAGGGCTATTGTTGCTGTAGCTGGGTGGTGATAGTCCTGCTGACCCCTCCCTCACTCGCTCTCACCTGTCCTGCTCAGCACTCCTGGCTCATATCTCACCATCTGCAGCTGTCAGCAGGTCTGGGGGTTGGGGGTGGGGGGTGGGCAGGAGGAAAGAAGGGTAAACAGAGGCCTGGCTCAGCAGAGACCCCGCCCCCCTACCCCACCCCCTTGTGACACTGCTTCCATCTTTCCCTCCCGCCTGCCCAAGTGATAGCAGTAACAATAAGGAGCTCCAGCCACACCAGAGTTGGATTCACCTGCTTTTCCCACAATGCCCTTCCCTTTCTGGGAAGCTCTCGTGGGGCCATACATGAGCTTAGAGACACAGAAGGGACACCAGGAAACCTGCTGTGACACTGCTTTCTGTCACCTGTTGTAGCACAACAGTAATAAGTAATACCCGCTGTAGTACAACAGTAATATAGTAATACATATTACCTGTTGTAGCACAGAAGTAATAAGAACTAGCCTTATAGCTGCTGTAGTACAATTGGAAACCCTCAAGGGAGCCTGGTTGCTTACTGTAACTTCCTCACATCACAATAACACTGCATTACAATACGTACAGTATAGTTTCGAGAACTCCCTGCTATCCTCTTGGGCCTTACATTGTCATGTACTCTGTGCCCAGTGAGGGCTCGGTGTCAAACGCTAAAGAACACGGGACGTGCGTCACTGTGTGTAGGTAATAAATAACAGACAGCAAACACCCAGGGTGACAGGGACACAGAATGTGCTGTGGTGGGGTTTAAATTTAGATGCGGGCTAGTGGTGCAACGTCGCTAGAAGGCACCGCGCTGCTCAACCTGGGGAGTCCACACAGCCTGTGGCTGCTATGGCACCTCACAGCCTGGGCAGCTGTCAGAAAGGCACTGGGTCACTGCAAGCAAGGCTGGACAGTGATTCGAACAACAAAGAAAGGATAACATAAATGCCGACAAGGATCAGGCAAATATTTGTATGACTCGGTCTGTCAGTGCTGTTTTTGTTGTTCTCCACTGAGATGTTAATTACGCTATATAGCATATCAACACTTGTGCGTGTGTAACATACTGTGCAAACCAACTTATCGATAAAAGGTAGAAGTAGCCTACTTGCAGTATAAACCCAACGGCATCACTGATTAGAACCCTACGACAATATGAGAGAGCAGCAGTTTGCAAGATTCGCACACAGAGCAGTGCTCTGATGAACAACCGTGCCAAGGTCACCCCTGCTACGTCATGTCCTTTATATTGCTCCACTGCAAAATCTGTTTAATTGTCTCTGTGTGTGACCCTGCATGTAGGCAGAATGTGCGTTATGAGCATGCTAGCCTGATGACAAGGCAAAGACATTTCAGACACCAAGTGCAATAAGAGACAGGGTCAAACATTTACCATCACACACTACCTAAACTGCTTGCTGCTCATATAAGGTGCCTGTTCCATTCACTTGAACAACCAGTCACCTACAGATGAGGTCATGTTGCAACCATATAACTGTATGGTTGCATCCCATGTATGTCAGAGTTTTATTCAATCAAATTATTTTCAAGTGTACAAATAATAAGTAACAGTACGCTGGTTTACATTTAACTGACATTTAGACAACACACTTGGTGCTATATTGGGGTTTAAATGATCATTATTAAGACTAGAAGTAGGGCGGCTCTGTAATGCTAGGCTATATAAACTGTCAGTTTGTGAAGGCTCCTGTATACAGTGCAATGTTCAAGTCCAGGAACATTATGTTGTACTTAATGATAACTTACAGCTTGCTTGACTACCTTAACATTCAATGTACAAAAAAAACACGGTATCCTAAATGTTCTCTGCTGGATGGCTTCAGTCTTTTACAGTCTGTAAAGATTTTAATTTCTCTTGTGCAGCATGTGAAGTGTGTTGGTAGTGGTACTGCTATTCAGCTAGGCTGGTTCAGTGAGTGCGATCGTGTAATATCTAGCTAAAACTTTTACTTTTAGATATTGCAGCCAGTTACTAGGTAGAAAAACACAAAGCTTTTAAGAAGGGCACTGTGGTCGGCTACTACCCTTGCTGAATTTCAGCTGTCAAGTACAGACAGTAACGTAAGATACTTACAGCGTGTGGCCGCAGACGTTCACCATCAGTTTTAGAGAGGGATTCCTGTACTTTGTTGTTTTGCACCGCGGACACCCTTGGTCATCCATCTCTGACCCTACAATAAAAATAAAATAAATGCAGAAAAGGTCAACTACAAGGAACCGTTTATCCCTGTCTAGTTTATCAACAACAAGAAAACTACTCAGTTCTCAGGCGTTGGGCTGTTGCGTTACACGTAATGCGGTCCGATGGAATTCGCTGCAAATAAGAACAGTTCCTAAGTAATACCCTATGAATACAGCCTCCGTATAGCTTTTTAATTTGGGGTCAGGGTTGTGTTGCAAAAGAATACATAGATAAGTATACATTATATTAATGATTAAAGAAGTAGGTGGGATTGAGAAAGGTTTAGAATGTCTTTAAAATGTTCACTAATGCCTGGATGAGTCATCATTGAAAAGATAATGGAATAATGTTAATATTGTGTACAACTTCTAGTAGACCTACGTTTAAAATGTTAAACGCCTAAACAACTTATGTTGGCTGTTCAATATATTCGATGTATCTATTTAGATCTCGTTTGGATGTTTCACCAATAGTTCTGGAGTGTCTTGTGCTTTTATTGTTGCCTGATGAATTATTCAGATAACAAGATATTGGTTTGATATGGTCAACACTATCAACACTATCAACACTTCTTAAAAACAGCCTACACCTGTTTGAATAGGCTATACTGTAGGTCACCCAGTATTTCAGGATATATGCTGTTGATGAATATGTTGAGAATTAATTAATAGAAACATTTAGCAGTAGAAAAAATACATGTTCTTTTTCTTGAAGCCTACTCTACAAAATGTTAATTGAAATGTATAATATTGAAAATATTATTGATCATCATCAAGAATAAAGTTCTTAAACCATATTTATTTTATGGTTAACATCCCCAATTATAAAGGCATACTTAACATACAGTATGGTAGGATAGCCTACTATAACCATATAACTAGATATAATAACTATAACGCACTAATACGTATTTTATTGGCATTATTATTGGCAAATTAGCTATTTCAAATAATTTGTTCAAATAAAAACATAAAAAATATATCGAATCTATATTCAAAATAGCTTATATATTTTTTACTGATTTAGATATTTTTTTATTCGACTCTCCCTGAACCTACTTTGAATAAGCCCTGCTAAGTAGAAAACCCTAACTAACTTTGTTTGACTTGATGCAGCGCCTGTTGTGTACGCGGATATGATCTCGAAAAGCCTTCACCTTGCACAGGTGAGCCACTAAGCTACACTGCCAGTTATATGATTGACAGCTGGAAACCAAACATTCGTCCCTGAAAACCCACTCGCTCCTCCCTTGTGGAGCCCTCCGCGGCCAATAGCGAGGCTCTCCTACAGATAGACCTCAGCGTCTCCTTCTCGCTACAGTTCCCGCAGAGTAAAAGTCACGTTGGAACGACAGAGGAGAGCTATCCGCTTACAGCCGCTGTCAGATATTCGATCACATTCGCATGGCGAAGAGGTAACCTGATCGGCTAAAGGCTTGCCGAAACCAGGGAGGAGTGACTTACCAGGAAGGCTTGAAAAATGTCTTCTTCTTCTGGAGAAGTCACAACAGCGAATGACATCAAGAAGGAAAATGTAAAGGCGGACAGGCGAGAGTGCATCAAGCTTCTGGCTGTGGACTCGGCGGAGTTGTCTATGGAGCGTGCTACTTCCAACAGTGATGCGGTCCACACTGAGCTACTGGTGAGCGCGACTTCATCGCTGGCCTTTTCCCCGGAGCAAGTGGCGTGCGTCTGCGAGGCTTTGCAGCAGGGAGGCAATGTGGACCGGCTTGCGAGGTTTTTATGGTCTTTACCACAAAGTGATCTCCTGCGTGGCAATGAAAGCATCCTAAAAGCCCAAGCCCTCGTGGCGTTCCACCAGGCTCGGTACCAGGAGCTGTACAGTATTTTGGAGAATCACAGTTTCAGTCCGTCCAATCACTCGTCGTTACAAGACCTCTGGTACAAGGCGCGGTATACCGAGGCTGAGAAGGCGCGCGGGAGACCCCTCGGCGCTGTGGACAAGTACCGTCTCCGGAGAAAGTACCCTCTCCCCCGGACTATATGGGACGGCGAGGAGACAGTGTATTGTTTCAAGGAGAGGTCCCGAAACGCGCTGAAGGATTTGTACAAGCAGAATAGATATCCTTCTCCCGCGGAGAAAAGAAACCTCGCCAAGATCACAGGACTTTCCTTGACACAGGTCAGCAACTGGTTTAAAAACAGGAGACAGAGGGACAGAAACCCGTCCGAGGCACAATCTAAAAGGTGAGCTACTAAAAAAAACGCTATATTTAAATAACAAACCTAATTGTTTTATTTAATATTCAGTGACGTGATCGAATGGCTATGCGTAAAAGGCGCATTGCAATTTATGTCCAGTTCTGAATGGAGAATAGTCATTTGAACATTATGTCACCAATGTACATTATTTTGTTTGGATTAAATATTTATTGCATGATCAGGCGTTGTATTAATCGTCAGTTTACTTAGAATGTGATATAACAATTAACCTTTAACTGATGATAATTAGGAAACAAATATTGTGCGTAAAGGGACAGCCGCACGCTTTTAATGTTTTGAAATACGAAGCGGTGGCCATTCAGATCGGGTTTCAAAGGTGCTTGTGTTAAGGGCATGAGTGCTATAAGAAACGAAATAACACGTCAAATGTTATATGCCCATTTTTTTACTTTTCAAGCAAATTAAAATAAAACCACTACCAGGTAGCAAACATCTACGATCAGAATTAAGGTTTCCACATAGACAGAGAGAGAGAGAGAGAGAGAGAGAGAGAGAGAGAGAGAGAGAGAGAGAGAGAGAGAGAGAGAGAGAGA
>JAODUG010004986.1:0-10264 GCA_027564795.1 Aphredoderus sayanus
ATTTGAATCAGGTGTGTTGGAGCAGGGAGAGATCTAAAACATGCAGGGCAGGGGTCCTCCAGGACCAGGGTTGAATATCCCTGATATAGAGAATATTATGCATACATATTCAAATCTGCATGTACATACACACACACACACCTGAGTACAACTCCATTGGTGTTGGTTGCCTCCACCACCAGCACAGATGGGTATTCCTCCCTGGGGATCTGCAGAGGAGGCACCTCCTGCCTGCTGAGCCTCCTTCCCACCTCCTCCCTCGCCCTCAGCTCCTCCTCGCTGGCCGAGGAGTCCCTCCTGTTGCAGTTCTCGTCCAGCGCGCCTCCAACCCCCAGCCCAGCTCTCTTGTAGAGGATCGCCCTCTTGGGGTTGTCAGGCATGGGGTGGTCGATGATGCAGATGTCTGAGAGAAGCTGGAGGTTCTCCAAGACGTGCCCAGGCAGTTTGGCCTAACAACAGTGCTAATTAACGTTTATGCTAATGATAAACCTTAGTCGCGATAAAATATCTGTTACTGTCAGCTCTTGATAAATAATGTTTATTTCTAAAACATTATTGCCTAAACATTGGGAAAGCATGTATGTTAAAAAGTAACTAACATTAAAATTAAACCACAGGAGCAACACCATCTATAGGTTGAATACAGATTTTCTGTTCTGTACAAGGTAAAGCCACTTGTCACACAAATGTTAGCAAATTACATTACACAAATTGGATAAAGGAAATGCAATAACCTGTGTTCAACCTGTAGAGGGTGCTGTTCCTGCAATAAATAAATAAATGGTCAAAATCAAGGTACACTTATTACTTAAAGTTCATTTTGCATTTATAATTTATATTCTTTTAAGCGGGGACAGTTAAAAAGCACTTGTCCCACAAATGTCACAGCTATTAAACTGCAAATGGGAAGGCTTTCAGTAATCAGTATTGGCCCAACCTTTATTGTATTATCTTAATCACTGATAAATGACGTTCATTTACATGACAACATTTGAGATTGGGGGATTGTGTGTACCAACCTTGTATGTGTCCTGGAAGAGCTTGGGCAGAGCATGTGCCCACAGCCCATTGGAGTACTTCACCAGCAGCTCTTCCAGCTTGTGCTTCAGGTCTGGGCAGAGGGTGGCAGGGGAGGAGGGAGGGCTGAGCGAGGGAGGCGAGGAGGAAGAGGAGGACAAGGCCGGGGAAAGCTGGGGAGGGGTGGAGGGAGAGTTGTCCCGGGCCAGGTTGGCGGAGGAGGGGGTGTGTGGAGCAGGGGGTGGCTGGGGTTTGACTGTGGGTGTGTTTGGAGAGGTGGGAGTCTGTTCCTTGGAAGGGTAAAGGAGCAGCTCTGAGGGGTTGCTGCTACATGGTTTTTCTACCTGCCAAGACAAGAGAAAGGAGTTTGTGACCTTTTAGGAAACACTCATCAAAACAATTGTTAACAATACAGACTTTTAAAGGACACATTTTGTGAGAGTTCAGTGTTTTTCAATGGTTCCTTTTCTTCCCTTTATAAAATATGGAATCTTAATGGTAAAGATCGCAAAAACTCGGATCGGAGAATGAGCCCCAGGTCAAAATTGTCAAGTATTCTCTTTTAATTCCATTTTTAATTCTAAACCATGTCAAGGTACCATAAAATAACATACGGTGCATATGTGCGTCCAGCTTTCCAGGTCCTTGATGGCTCCACTAGGAAGGTCTTGTTTGTAGAGATCTCTGTATATCTGAGGAAGTTTGGACACCCAGAAACCATTGCTGTATTTGGCCAGGATCTCCTTGATACGACTCTGGACTTGCTGTGAGTTGTACGGCTTCCCCCTCTCCGAGCTGGAAATCTGGTTCAGGTTTGACAGGGCTGCAGAAGAGAAGTTCCAACGACAGGTCAAAAAAAGGGACAGAATGTATAAGAAGTATTCTCACTAACAGTGAACCTCCTAGATTTGAGAGCATTTGTATTTTTAGTAGCTTGGTATTAGAGGAATCCTTTAATCTCACAAATGGTATCTTGGAAAATGTTTGTCAGTTGCTTACACAAATATTTTTCAAGTTACATTAAATTAATTAATCTGTGAATCAAATTGTGTTTGTTTCACAGGAGTGTGACAATATTATTTATTTAAAGCCCGTTCATAATGTAAAATTATACTATCACTGTAGATTGGATCTCTTTAAGTTTTTTACCATGAGACCTTCTGATAAATCAGGTCTGAAAATACAATTGCAGGTCATTTGTGACTGATGTAGTGTTTTTTAAAAGAGCCTATAAAAGTTACTTCTTTACATGCCGGAAGAAGCGGGCGGCCCTTGTAACCACCTATAACTCTACTTAATAGTCTCCTCTCTCCACAGTAGCCTAAACTGAGTGGGACCTTATTATACATATCTCAAAGCCATGCTATTCATAATAGGCCAGTGCACAGCCCAAATTGCTTCAACATTTAAGCAGACAGGATGACTTGTAGTAGAAATGAATGAATGTCCTTTATCCAGAACATTTTCTTACCAGAATGTTAAGAGCAATACTACAGTAGCTTTACTTTACATTCATACTGGTGTGTCCTACATGTGTTCCCCATTGTTTGAAATGTCTTCTATATTCAAGACTTTTCGAAGCAGAGCTGGCAAAAACAAGGCTGTATTTTGTGTGAACAAAAGCAGGCTGTCCTACTTACTGGTGCTCTGTTGGGAGTTTCTGGAAAGGTGAGCATGCACCTCTTTCTGAAAACGTGATGGCAGGGTCATCCTTTTATCTGACCTGGACACCATGAGAGGAGATAAGAGGAGAGGAGATCTTGAAATATTTTTAACCTAGATGTATTACTCATTTCTGTAACATCATATAATGTGCATCTTTAAATGTTTTCAATGTTGTTGTTATACTTTATATGTCCACCTTTTAACAGTGGGTACACCTGCTTGTTAATCCAAATCAAAGCAGCCAATCAGCAACTGCATGAAATGATAAAGAGGTTCAGTTGTTCAGAGCAAACATCAGATATCAAAAATAATGATGGTGTGGAATGAGTTTGTGTGCCAGAGGGGGTGATTTGGGTGTATCTCACAAAACTGCTGATCTCCTGGGACTGTTTAGCACAGCAGTCTGTGGTTTACAGAGAATGGTTTGAAAAGCAAAAACCACCCAGAGAGCAACAGTTCAGTTCACGATCACGACACTGTACTGTATGTTAATGACAAAGGCCAGAAGAGAAAGGCCAGACTGGTTTAAACTGATAGGAAGGGACAATAACTATCGGTGAACTTTATTAGATTGACAACTTAATATTCACTATCCTAACATTCCTCACACCTTACAGACAGCTTTTCAGTAACAGTACTAATACTAACACTGTAACATAACAGCCCTTGTTCCATCTACTTTGCTGAATTCATCACTTGCAATGCAATGCAAGTGACACTAGTTCATGACACAAGCACAAACACACACACACACACAATGCTAGAACTTGCATGGACACAGACTGGACTGTGGTAGGTCCAGATCCAGACACAGAGATGTGCTGATTCACACTGGTGGTTTACAAGTGCTAATCTACCAGAGAATAGATCAGGGATTAGTAAGGCTCATCAGGTCCCCCTCACAGCAGCAGTCTCAAATTTGGTGCCAGTGAACACACACACCCACACAGACACACCCACACACACACACACCCACCCACACACACACACACACACACACACACACACACACACACACACAGAATGATGTCAAATGTTTTCGTTGTGCCTTACAGAGTAGCTGCTGTTGTAACTGCCATATAGGTAAAAGCTAACCAGGCAGTGCCCCCCCCCCCCGATATATATGAGCTACAATACCCCCAAAAGACATAGCATAGTTTGACTTGAGCCACTTCTTTATTTAACACAGAATCATATGATTCAGAAAGAATATATAGACATAGAATAGAATATATATTGCATTTGATCTAAAAAATAAATCCACTGTTATTATGTTATAGCTAGTCAATCATCTCACAGAGAACGAAAGTGAGAGAGACATGGAGAGGGAGAGAGTGAGAGAGAGTGAGAGAGAGAGGGAGAGAGAGGGAGAGAATGAGAAAGAGAATGAGAGAGAGAGAAAGAGAGGAAGCTGAAGGCAACAAACTTACAACAATGGCCTCCTAGTCACCCCCAGCCTATTCACATTCAGATCAGAACCAACATGAGTACAGACAGGGATGCAGCTAGAGCATTAGTAAGGAGGGGAAACCACAATAACCGGACTTCTCTGTTCTAAGGCATGAGTTTTACCTCTTCAGTGGAGTGACACAAAATGTTAGAATTGTCATATTCACATACTTCATATTCACAATTCCTATGATTCCAGCCAATTGAACCATAACTCCATAATGGAGATAAAAGGGTATAAACACTTATCACGATTATAGGAAACAAAATCTTCAGTTATCAGTATTATTAAAATGTGCAGAACATTTTTACTGATATAAATAGCCTAATTTATGCAAGTAACATAATAATAGCCTACACCACAAATCAATATAACGTTTTATCTGCTCAGTCTCCCCTCCCTCTACTGTAATTGCTCATGATTCGCATTGCACTGACTGCATTGACCGTGCAATAGGCTATTAACCTAGCATGTGGTGCATGACAGTTCAGTTCCATTGACGAGTCGCAGGCACCCCCCATGGAGGGGGAAGCCTCCAACCTTCTGCAGTGCATGCAGACCCGGGGAGCAAAGTGGAGCCACAAAGCTGTGTTCGCTCTGTGGCGTGTGAAGGAGCACCATCACTGCCTTCCGCCATGTTTGTCTTGACGCAGGACAAACCCACACTACATGTCCAGCAGACTGCTAACTTTGCTTTATATTGCATGCTGGTAGACTATTTACCGTGAGTAGTTTTTCAGCACTAATCATCTGGGATTTTACCGTGGTTTATCATGAAACCGATAACCGTTACATCCCTGCTCCATTATTATTACAATAATATCCAATGTGCATCTATCTTATTATCTTATTATGTGAATGTCTATACCTCTTCATTTCCAGTCACTTACTTCTCTGTAGGTGTATTTGGCTTCCTGGCTGGGGTGTTCTGATTGGACAACTTGTGCTGATGTGGCCTGCACTTGCCCTCTGATTGGCCGTCCCTCATTTCTCTAGTCAGTCTGAAGTCTCCATGTGCCGCCCATTGGCCGACACCCCCTCCTCTCCCACCACCTCTTCCCCCACCTCGCCTACGGTGGTCCGGCTGCCTTAAGGACGTCTGTGGTTTAGCTGTAGGAGGGAACAGTTCATCAAATACATCATTGCAAAGCAACAGTTTTTATTAGTATTTGAACTAGCTGAAAAGTCAGAGATTGTAGCTTTAACCCTTCTGTTGTCCTCCGGGTCAAACTGGCCCGTGGCAGATAGAAGGCGTTAAACCTAATTCTACAGTTTACACACACATATGATGTGCACTTCTGGCACAACAAGGTGTGAGTTTGAAACCCAAGGACAACAGGAGGGTTAAAAGGCAAATAAAACAACACAAATACATAAAGAAATAATTAAAGAAAGAAATACACACAGCAATGACAATAAAGAGAACTACACAGTCAGACACAATCAGTTGGCGCCATCTGGTGACACAATAAGGTGAAACCCGAGAACAACAGGAGGGCTAATTAAAAAGTGTACTGCACAGTACATGGCTCTTGATTGGTTGATCTCCCTGTGGGTATCTAGAAGCTTCAAATGAGTATATTGACAGTACTAGGGCTTTCTGCCTAGTGGTGCTATAGCAGCCACCATCTGTGTTATCTTCTCAGTCTGCGGACAGATTACAGCCATCACCTTTGGTCTGGTCAAACAGTATTCCAGCTATTGGTTTACAAATACCAGTAGTAACTACTGTATAATCTGTGCAAAAAAAGAGTGCATTATCGTGGGGGCTATTGTAGGCCACCCATGCCAAACACAAAAAGGCACATACAGTATGACATCATATGGGAAGATGAGACATTGCTACATTCCTCTGCTGTATATTCCTGAGTCATGTCCACCCTGCCTCCTCCCTCCGCTCCACCTTCTACCAGTTTCTCCCTCACCCCCATTTTCATGGTCGAAGAAATCTGGCACTGCACTCTGAACACGTCTCCTCTTTCTGTCCTACTGACACAGCACAGACATGCACTTAGAACAATCAATAGGCAAACTACACCTCATTTCTCTTTGTCTCTCCACGCAACCTTGAACCCTGTTCAAGATTAGGTTCATGATTTTCAACCCAGACTTTATTCAAATGTTGTATACCATCATTTATATAGGTGCGTAGCTTAGCTTCCAATTATGATCCTTACCTGTAGTTCTCTACTGATGTTGCCTGGAAACCAATTAGGGTTAATTTAGCTGATTATACAGATATTCTTGGATTGCATTTGGATGGAGCAAGAAATCAGCATACTGATACTAAGATAAAACAAATTGAAGAAGAATTAGCTGCTCTAACAGGTGAAACAAAACTAACACAGGAGAGCCAGGCAGGTGTCAATAAAGCAGGATCTGAGATGAGGTCTAAGCAATGGAGCGCCTCACTGTAGACTTCATCATTTTGGGTGAAAAGCGTGTTTTTATCCAAAAACCAGTAGAACGTATTGGTTCTAATGTACAAACATTACCAAATACATATTTACAAATGAACCACTTAGAACTGCATTGGGCTATTCATAGCCTGCTAATTCACATGTGCCTTCAAGCTTCACATTTTAAAATGTTTAAATTAAACTGTTTCTACTCAAACCCTCTGTAGCATGCAAATGAGTCATGCTCTCCGTCTAGTCATCTGTCACTGCTTACACATTGGTGAATTCCATCCCTGTAATCATTTCTATGTTATAATTGCCATTATTAGCTTTGCAGGTAGACAATACCAGCAACAATAAAATACCATCCTAACACACAAACATACACACACACACACCTTTTCTAAATCCTGTTGCAGCAGTGCTAACTAAGACACATGCAAACATACACGCACCCACACACACCCTCCTCTCCTAAAGCTCATTGCACAAGCGAGGTTGCTATGACACACACACACACACACACACACACACACACACACACACACACACAGCATACAATGCTTTCCTATGCCCGTTGTACCAGTGAGATTACTACACATTCACTTGCAGGTGCAGTACATACAGTATATGGGCAGAACAGGCATACTCACATAAATGTTGAGTGCACACACACACTCTCTGAGCAGACAGAACCTCACATAAATGAACGGAGGCACTGGTTAGTCCCTGCTCCGATATCAATTTCTCCCAGCTGGTACAGATCCGAAACAGAGGAGAGAGAAGAGATCAGGAATGAGAGAGTGAGGAAGGGAGGGAGGCAGGGAGGGAGAGAGGGAAGGGGAGGGAGAGAGAGAGGTTGGTTTGGTGTGTGACTCAGCCATTCTTAGCTTACAGCTCACAACACCCCTTTGGCTTTCACTCTCTCTCTCTCACTCCCTCTATCTTCTCAAAGAAAGACGTAGTACTTTCATCGTAATCATTTCTCCATCTTTTCACATCAAACCTTCCTAAACGTCAATACGTCATTTCATTGCCAGAGAGCCACCACTTCTCTTCTTCTCTCTTGTCTTACCCTCCATCTCTCCTCATCCTACCAAAACGCCCATCCACAGATGGATGGTCTTTTTCATTTTACTTTTAGACAATATATTCTGCAGTTAAACTTAGAGTATATCTAATGTATCACAGTATGCAATATAAACAGTACACAGAAAAAATAATAATGGCCTGTTGATAAAAAGAAGGATAAAACAGAAATAACAAACTTTGCTGTGTCATGCTGCTCTCTCTGTGACTGACTCTGGTAGTGAGTACTGAGCACCAACTTCCGTTCTACAGAAACCTAGAGATTTAAACTCAATGAAATGCATTAAAATGCAAGCATCAGTCCAACTACTAAATAAAGGGCAGTAGGCCTACTGCCAGTCCTATCTACAGGTATAATGTCTCTGCTACAGCTACATCAGGAGCAAGTGGCAGGTTAGTACACACTAGGCTAGGCTAGCCTACAGTTAGCCTCCTTCGGCTAAAACGACACCACAATTATTTCCAGTGATGTGTCAATCGTGTTCAGTTTGTTCTGTTTGAACAAGTATGTAGTGACTGGGGTTATTATTCTTCTGAAGGCCAAAGCCCACTGGTGGCGATGTTCGGCAGATCGTCGAGGAATGCACTTTTAATGGCATATATTCAAAGAGACAAAGAAGGAGCTTAAAAATCTGAAGAGTTAAAAAAACAATTTTCCTATAACTCTAACATCTCTTGATGCGCATCAAATGACACCAGTGGGCGTTGCGCTTTAGTCTGTGATTCTTTTACTATAAAACATCGCTACAGCATGGAGCGCTAAAGAAGCATGACACACAATATGTAGTTAGCGCATCTGTGCTCTAAATGGGCTTCCAAAACTTGTTATCGAACTACAATGAAAGTGAAAAGAATCTCCAGTCTTTCATTCATTGTTCACGTAGCAGGGACACTTTGACCGAAACGAACAAAAGGATCTAGATCTTCAAGTCTTTCGTTCATTGCTCATTTGACTACTACCACCAGAACGTTAGTTATTTGGTCAATTGCTAACATTACACCTGCTTATGCAACAGAGACTCAAAAGAACCAAAAGACTAAGAAAAATACTTCAGATTCAATATTATTCAATATTATATATAAGATTCAAATAGCTCAGATCTGAGCTAATGAATTATTTCTGAATACACATCCTAGGCTTATGATTGGACTGTACACAAACATGCACCACATGCATAAACATGCATTTGCAAGTGAATTCTGTGTTTTTTTCTCTCACCATGACGCCTTGTGGACAATAAAAGAATACCATTTACAGCCACACTTACAAGTAAAACGTGATGTGAAAAAAAAACTTGACAATTACTTCCAGTAACACAGATCCTATTTATTGTTTAGACTAACAAATGCGACAATAAATGACATTGACTTACCGTTGAAAACAAGCGGGGCGAATGGTTTCACTCTCATCTGTGTGTTTACTAACTGTGGTCTGCCTGTCTTCTTAGAGGTGCGCTGGCGGGCAACTATCTTGGCTACATGGGCAGCCTCATTGACCACCGAGGCAAAGTACACTGTCTGGAGATTGGAGAATTGATTGAAGAGAGAGAGAGAGAGAGAGAGAGAGAGAGAGAGAGAGGCGAGGGGAATAGAGGGAGAGACACAGAGAGAGGGGGAAACAGAGAGAGACAGATAAAGAGGGAGAGACAGAAAGAGAGAGAAGGAGAGAGAGAGTTACATAGAGTGACATAACAAAAGAAATCACATGTTTTTGTGGATGCCAGCTGCTAGGCATTTGGTCTTTGGCACAATTCAGATTGTAACAAAACAAACTGGATTTGAGGCTAATTATATTGGGTCATAGCACAGTTAATGACATACTATATGCAATTCATTAGTCATTACTACTTTTTCTCCATCATTTTGAATAAATATGTGTTTCTGTCAATGAGTGTCCACAGCCGAATTTGAAATACGTTCACTCCTTTAATTGGATAACCATGTCAAAACCAACTCCAACCTCTCCAGAGCGAGTGCGTTCCATGTGGATGATGGAGGGCATGCTGGCTAGCAGTGCGTCCAGGCTGTTGTGTCCCATCTGAGTGTGTGGTATCTGTTCCCCTGTCAGCTCCTTGTACTCTGACTGCAGCTGAGACAGCGATACGCCACCCTTGTTATCGTGGAGAACAGCCCTGAGCATTTTCTTCACCAGCTCTGTGTCAGCCATCTAAGATCACACACACACACACACACACACACACACGGTCCACGTCTCTTAAGTTACTAAAGGTTGGAAGGTAGAGGAGATGTATCCTATTGATTGAAAACAAACTAATTTCCCCTTAGTAATCATCATTTCTAAATACGTAATACTTGATTATAAGAAGTTACTCATTGTGTCTCTACCATTTACCCTAAGAATTTGGGTGTATCAAAAGATGTATCCAAAATAATAAATAAGGAGGAATGCTAAACACAAATATATTTCAATCAATTCTAAATAACTATAGCCATTCAATATATTGACATATATTGCAAATGATTCACGTGCAAGTGTGTCTATGCCAAGCATCTAGCACCTATGCCGACAGATGCACTATTGCTTTCTTGCTGAACCTGTTACACAGGTAATGTACTCAGAAATATAGTATTTGGCCACACGGCGGCGCCATCTGATTGTGTATGATTTGTGTGTTTTTCAATT
>JAODUG010004987.1:0-10263 GCA_027564795.1 Aphredoderus sayanus
ATCGCCAGAGCGTCCTATGAGGTGTCGGAGAGTGAGGTTTAACACCGCACAGCTACCAGCTGGCCACCGTTACACAATGTGCACATGAATGTGCAATGAAACTCACAATAAAACATATTTGTACAGTGTTCGTATTAGCTAACATTGCAACATTACCCTTTTTAAAAAGCTTTTCATAATGTTGATCCATTTTCCACTCCAGTGGCCAAATGCCAATCTACACCACAATAAGGATGAGCAAATGCACAAGTAAGTACTGTATATTTCCATGAATATAAAAAATAAGAGCATCATGATGCCAAATCAAAATTCTATAAATTTTGAAGGATTTTAAATTTACATTTTTAAACACTGTCTCATTGTGTACTACATGTTTGACAGCAGCAGTATCCAAACATCTGCTTTCGTCTGGTATTCCACAGGTTTGTACAAAGACTGCTGTATTTCTATAAGCCCAGCAGTAAAATGTATGCCAGCCTGGAGTTGGGCCATGCTAAGGCCAGACAGCTGACTGTGGTTGGTTGTCAGTTCATGGAGTTTCTCCTGGATTCTGATGAGGTGAGGCTACAGTAAACTTCTGTAGAATATACTATTCTACAGTTCTGGGCCTTCAATTAAGAAAAATCAATGGCTTTGTTCTTCAATCCTCGTGTTCTTAGCCCCCACTGATAAGTGCAGGTTTGATCTACACTGTCTTACCACGAAACCTCACAAGGGCTTCGAGTTACTTCATCTAAGGCTACTTCTTGGAGAAATAATGACTCATCCTTGCATTCCCGTAAAAGGATCAATAATTATCTGTAGCTATGACTGGGGTGGGATGTTGGTTGTTCGTGTATTACATATGGTACAGTATTTTGACTACTGGCTAGTGTAGAAAGTCTATTGCCTCACATGTCCTGCCCTAACTTCCTGAACTCATTCCATGGGGACATTTGTCCTGCTACTATGTTAGCAGCATGTCCTACTATAATTCCTGTCATGTAAGGAGGGACAGGTATACCTGGAGGACTTTGTGAGGGACACCGTCCAGTGGCTGTTCTCCTCCGCTGGGCTGAAACCAAGCCGCTGTCTCCACAGCAACGGGCTGCTAACCACTCTCAGCCAGCACTACTTCCTGTTCCTGGGCATTTTGTCAGCCCACCCGCATGGTGTCCAGATGATGGAGAGGTGCAGTGTTTTCCAGTGGTCAGTACCCATTTCCTTGTTTTTGCTAACATGTCAACATGTCTTATTACAGTTATTATAGTTTGTGTTGAATGTAGCCTTCATTGTTAGGCTGACCAACGTGTTGCTTTCCCCCCCAGCCTGTTGAACCTGTGTATGATGAAGAACCAGGACCATCTGCTGAAGCTCACAGTTTCCACTCTGGACTACAGTCGAGACGGCCTCGCTCGTGTCATTCTGTCCAAAATCCTGACGGCTGCCACTGATGTAGGAGACAACATAAAGCTCACTGTTATGTAGTTAGTTACCGCAACACTATCTCACTGTGGTGGCTCTCAACAATCTGCTGTACGCTAATGATAAAATATGTACATCAACAGAAAATACTTGAGTTAAGCTCCTGGAAACACACACCCAGTGTTTAAAGTTGATTTGTTTGACCGTAAGCGTGTAAATACTGTACCACGGTTGATTGACATCATCTTATTTACATTTACGGCATTTGGCAGACGCTTTTATCCAAAGCGACTTACGTCTTGCCCAAGGATGCTTGCAGGTAGTCCAGCAACTCCAGGGCTTGAAGCCACAACCTTCCGGCTGGGAGTCAAACACCCAGACTACTAGACCTTCCTACACCGTGACTAGACCATCCTCCACTAGACCATCCTCTTGTGACTGACATCTCTGACCACCATCATCATGACTGACCACCTTCCTTTTGACTGGTTATTTTGAGTAATATGCAGTTTGCTGACCGTAGAAAACTTTCAGCTTAGCTCCACCACCCAACTTCACCCTAACTTGAGGTTTGTGTTTCCCCTGTCCTAAATGTGACCTTAACATTGACTGAGACTAAAACATTAGTTGTTATGCATAAAAATGTGATGAACTGTAGTCAGCTGGTTCCCTAGGTACAGATTGAGCTATATTTAGCTACAGTACATGGAGCATCACTTCCTGCCCCGGTTAGCATTGTCAATGCTGCATCAACCAGTAGATGGGAGCATAAACTCAAAGAAGCAGATAGAAAATGTAACTAATTTAAAAAATAGTACTAATTAATAGAAACTATTTTAAACACAAGCTCATTGTGCATTTATGAGTTAATGCTACATACTTTACGTATGTCTGATTGCACAATGCCCTCTGTGGGTTGATTCCAGAACTGCAGGTTGTATGCAACCAAGCACCTGCGAGTCTTGTTGCGTGTCAACGTGGAGTTCTTCAGCAACTGGGGAATTGAGCTGTTGGTCACACAGCTTTACGACCAGAACAAGACTGTTTCAATGGAGGCGCTGGACATATTGGATGAGGCCTGCGAGGACAAAGTGAGGAAAGAAGCCTATATGATAGTTTCAATTTCCGGAAGGACTGTAGAACTTTTGAATATGTTCTGTAGTTTAAATATTTTCTGTATTTTGTTCTTCAGGCCAACCTTCACGCGCTGATACAGATGAAGCCTGCTCTCACGCACCTTGGGGACAAAGGTGTTCTACTGCTCTTACGGTTAGAATATTAGCTGTTGTCGGTAAAACACATGGCCTTTTTTGTTGTTTTTTTGTTTGTTGGTAAAACACATGGCTTTTTTGTCAACAGGTTTTTGTCCATACCAAAGGGATTTTCCTATCTCAATGAGAGGGGATTTATCAGCAAACAGCTTAATATATGGCAAAAGGTACCTAAAATGTAGCCTAAAACAAGTTTATTTTTCCTTTTTAAAACATTTCTGTTTTGTTGTATTTTCCATACAACAAAATGGCGGGGGATGGACACAAAACACCAAAAATCCAGACTAGAGTTTTGACTGAAACCTTTGTACTTTTTTGCTGTTTGTAACATTCCCTGTTAAAATATCCATATTTAAAATCAAGACTTTTTAGTTTGAATGTTTTCGTGTTCTGGGTGGTGAGTCCTTCTCTACTACGTTTTCTAACCTAGGACCCAGAGAAGACAAACTTTGGATAGTTTTTCCAGGTGCAGCTCAACTTTTCAAGTTTGTATGATTGTTTTTTCTTCCTATAGGAATATAACCTGAAATATGTGGACATGATAGAGGAGCAACTCAACGAGGCTCTCACCACATACAAGAAACCTGTTGATGGAGATAACTATGTGCGGCGCAGCAACCAAAGGTTAGACATCCCTCCCTGCACTTGGTCAAATGGCATTATCCCTTAAGGATAAATATATATATATTGAATATTCCTATGTTGTATAATGCATTTCACAAAAGCTTATTATTAAGAGTAATTTCAATGTAGTTTACGCATTTATGGTTTGTCTTTAGAGGAGCTTCGCAGGCACAGTAAACTATGAAAGAATACAACCTTTTTTATTTGGTTCGGCAGGTTACAGAGGCCAAATGTCTACCTTCCTGTGCACCTATATGGCCAACTAGTCCATGATAAAGCAGGCTGCCATCTGCTGGAGTCTCATGTACATTCTTAGGCATCTACAGTACGTTAATCTTTACAGTACATAATTCGGACAGCAATTTTAGCTTGTGTCTGTCTTTCCCTCTTCTTTTCTACAGAATGTGGTATCGGATTTAAGCTATACTATCAGATCTCAAACGTTAGACAGGTGGGAGGGCATTAAACAGCTGAAGGCGGCACTTTGGGCCTTGGTCAGTGAAGCAAAGCTCTTTATGGAAATATGACCATTTTATATACTAATACAAAGCAGGATAGGAGGTATATTTGACTTGCATTCGGATTTCTATTTCAGGGGAACATAGGGTCATCCAACTGGGGACTAAAGCTTCTCCTGGAAGAGGGGGTTATTCCTGATATAGTGGCTCTGGCCCAGGACTGTGAGGTTCTCTCCATCAGAGGGTTAGACTTTATTCTTTCTCAAGCATGTAACGAAAGGTGAATGGTTGCACGTGATGTCTGCATCATCCCTGTGTGCGTGTGTGTGCGTGTGTACATGCATGTGTGCAGGACCTGCCTGTACGCGCTGGGCCTTCTCAGCAAGACCCGTTCGGGCTGCGAGGCGCTATGGCAACAGGGCTGGGACACCGTGAGACACAACCAGCGTGCACCGTGTCCTTTCACCCCTGACCAGGAGAGGAAACCCGCGCCTGTGTCCCGCCACCTGCCCTCCACGGCACCCAGCACCCTGAGCTTTGCCTCGGAGTGCCAGGCACACCGGAGCGACTTCCTGCACCCCAGTAAGCTCACGCCCTTCCTTACCGCCATAAGGGCTCTGAATGTCTCGGCGTCTTGCGTCCCTGAGCACTACGTCACATAAGCAACTCTGTGCTGACAGTGTAAGCTCGACTGCACTTTCAGGAAGTGGGACTATCGATTTATTGGCGGTTAGCATTGTAACTCAAAATTCTGTATTTGTAATTTCGGTGCTGATACAGTGCTGATACAGTTTATTTACTCAATTTCAATTTATTTTAAGCAGTAACCGTAGCCTGCTTATTTAACAGGTTTACAAGACCTTCAAACAGCTGTGTAGTTAAGTTTCCCAACAAATTCCTCTGTGTAAGTTTAACGCCTGACTTAGTTATTGAGTTACGTGGTTGTTCGTCGTGCATGTCCATCAAAATACCTCTTGTCAAGTAGGCAGGTCTTAGCGCAGTTGGCCAGTGCTGTGTCCCAGACATTACCTATGTAAAGGCTGGCTCTGTGAGAATACCATGTCGCTTGGCTGCGAGTGTCAGTCTGGAACCCTTCAATTCAAAATTGTTGGTCATAAAGGCAGTGCTGATACATTTCATTCAAATTTCTTTACATATGATTGGACTTCCTACCTTTACCTCACCCAATCAGAAAGTTTAGAATCAGTGCACCGGTGGAAACTGAAACGTACGATGTACATTGTCATCATGTTGGGGAAAACCAGCTGACCGCTGATTGGTCTGATTGTTCTCTACCTCCCCTGCCCTCAAAGCAAACAAACGCTTGGGGTTGCTGACTGATACTCGCACTGAAATGGAATGAGCTGAGGAGATCAGTATAACCAGACACACGGTGGTACGTTCAGGGTTGTATGCTTATTGCTTTGTGCAGTAGGTGTGGACACGGTAGACCGCGAGCGGCTGGGGGGCTGCCCCTCCCTCCACGCGTGTCCCAAGCTGATGAAGGGCCACCACAGCCCCCTCGCCCTGCTGGCCTCCAGCCGCCTCCGACACCGTCTTCTGCACTCACTGTCTCTCTCCGCGAGGAGCCAGCGCTGCAGCAGCGACCTCCAGGCCAGCGGGGGCGCCGTTGCGCTTCCCTCCAGCTTCTCCTTCGCTGCAGGAGACGTCTTCCCCGCGAGCCGCAGCGACCGTCTGGCCAAGAGCAGCTCGGTGGGCCCGGAGAGCTTATGGGCGGGGGCCGGAGAGGAGAGTGGGAGGCACAGCTTCAACACAGACACCACCACCAGCGGCGTCAGCTCCCTGAGCTGCAGCCCCTCCACGGACTGCGTCAGCCTCAACACCCTGGTCCGCGCCCAGCACTACACCCCCTCCTACCCGTCGCTCTCCAAGCCTAGCTCCGCCCCCCTGGTGCCCCCTGGCTCCGCCCACACGCTGCCCCGTCGAGCCCCTGCCCTCAGGGCATCCTGGGCAGGCTACGCCACTCTGAAGAGGCTAAAGAAGCCATCGCTGTCCCACAGTGAGACCCTGGCCTCCCCCGCCGAACACCTGCTCCTTACGCACGCCATCGCCATGACGACGGGCGGCCTGGATTCTCCACTCACTACAGAGAGGTAACACTGTGAAGCAGTGGGCAAAATCTTGGTCGGGACTTTAATGCCAGATTTACACTTAACGACTTTCTATCATAGAATAGATAGCAATTTCCAATGTCGGAATAAAATGAGGATCTTTCTAGAACACGCTCCCCTCATCTCCATCGCTTGGTGTCAGATGTCATTCGGAAGTCTTTTTCTCTTATTGACGTTCCGACAAAATCAAACATGTTTAGTATGAAGTCTTTAGTCTTCAATCAAATAGTGAAATGGATGAACCACTTCATATACTGTAAGAACTAAGTCTAGTGAAGCAGCCAATACAATGTTAATGCTGGTGCACTGGTATGCCACAATGAAATGGATATACAATAAATGTTATATGAGCTACACCTGTGTTTTATGAGACTATGAAAAGAGCTCATACTATATGCTTACACAAGTGCTGCCAGCAAAACACCAAGTCATCCTATACAATATTAATTGAACTGCAAATACTACATGCTTTCTGTCCCTAGGTGACAGCATTCACTGTGTGTTTAGTGCCTTCCTAGGATTCTCCTTATCAAATACATCAGTTTAGATGGCAGAAACAGAGAGATACACATACACATAAGAGAAATCAGAGAGCTAAAAATACAGCATCAGCTTGATAACCCTCGTCATCCAAGTTTTATCCAAGTAGATAAAGTTGTGTGGGAGATATGGCTGTTATGAACAAACCCCACCCTTCTTAATACTGGTAGCCCTCCTCCCTGTAATTTAATTTCCCTTGTAATCAAATTGAGCTCAGACTTGGAAGGACAAAAAAACAAGTTTCTGTTGTGGAACCTTACTGCTGCCTATCATATTGTATGTGGCCATGTCAGGTTCCTAAAGGCTTTAAGCTTCTCTTCACTGGATAGAGAAGAGCTGAACCAGACCACACCACAGCGCTCCCCTTCACTACATTCCCTGGTCTCCACGGCAACCTGTGGCTTCTCTGAAGACTACATAGGCCTGGCACTGCCTGTCAACATCGACAACATGTTTCAGGTGTTAGTCCTCCTCTCTGTTATATAAACATTGTGTGGATGTAAAGGGACTTTAATATTGATAGTATACACAGAGGAAATATTCCCAGTGTGTTTAACTACAGAATTGCTCTGAGCATTGTGTGATGAAGATTGTGTTGTAAATAAAATGCTTCTTTCAGCTGAAAGAGACGACATATTTCCAGAAGAGGACCAGCCCGCTCTCAGAGGACAGAACAGCCACATTTTTCAGTGGTGGCTTTGACTGTGAGGTTTTGTTGTTTGTTTTTTACTTTTTGGTGAAATACAACAGCACCCGAGATGTGCATTTCAGATGTTAATTATCACCTGTGTGTGTGTGTCGTCAGGCCCCAGTGACAGCAGCCGCCTGTCCGGCCTGTGCTGCCAGCTCAGCATCACAGAGCTCATGGTGGCCAGTCGAGCAGAAGCACCTCTGCTGCTGGGCTCAGATGACACAGGCCTCCAGGAACACAGTGACGACAACTGCCTCTACTGCACTGGCCTGGCTTTGCTTGGCTGCGGCTCGCACAGCAGCCACCCAGGTGGGCTCAGGAGTGAAGTTATTTATTAAGAATGTAAAAGAAGTTATTTTGTAAATTCAACTTGTAAAGATCTATATATTTTTTTAGATTTATTTTAATATTAAATGTATTTGATAATATATGATTTTAAGTTTTTTTTTCTAAATTAATTAATGTTTTTCCGTTAAACTTTTGGAATTTATTTTTCAGACCTAACAGAGATGCCTCCATTCTCAGAGTGGTGCAGTCCGGCACAAACGCATCTTGAGCTCATGGTCCAAACCAAACTGTCAGGGGTGTCTGGATGTAGCGATACCATGTCCCAGGGTTCGGAGGGAAGTACACGCAGCACTGAACTTGTTTTGGGTAGAAATTGTCTTAATGCTACATGTATTTGTATATGTTTCTCTTTCAAAGCTAAACTTTGAAAGGGTTAAATGGGTTAAATGCATACATTGCATTGATTTGTCTATCAATGAGGGAGCCACAAGATGATTTAGTAACATGTTAGTTATTCAAAATGTGTAACCCACAGTATGTCACACTGCAAATGTATGCAGTGTGACATTTCTACAAATGGTCCATAGAACAACAATAATTTACCAAAGTAACCTATTTACCATACATTATTACAATACACATTATTTCAACCAGCATTTATTTTGTGAGTAGACATTTATTTTATTGTAGATAAAAATACAGTATTGTGTATGTGAGTTTTTAGATCTACCTGCTGGTTTAAGGGATGCAACTGCATCTAATGTACCAAGGTTTTTCTGTGGCACAGAAATATATTTCTCCGCTAGAGATACTAATGCTGGGTACTTTGACACCAACACTGCTGTGTTTGTAATTTGCCAGTCTACAGTCAAAGCACCACTCAGAAGGCAAAGCCCTGGGTTCCCTGTGGTTCCACATGATATTTCAGACCCATTGTGGTGTGCACACCTTAGTCCTCAGCTGTTTTTCCTTGTCAGGAGTCAAGTCCATGCCAGAGGACGCTCCAACAGGCCGGGTTCTGCTGAGGAAGGAGGTGCTTCGTCTGATCATCAACCTCAGCTCCTCTGTGGGCACCAAGAACCATGAGACCAGCCTGCTCACGTAAGTTACATCTGTGCTGCAGGCATGCTTTATACTGGAGCAGCTACAGAACAGGGGAACACAGAACAGGGGAGCCTAGATGTTGTGTTTGTGATGTGTTCCCTTGGCAGGATAAAGGAGAAGTTCCCCTATGCGTTTGATGACATCTGTCTTTATTCTGAGGTTTCCTATCTGCTGGCCCACTGTATGTTCCGCCTGCCTTCACGCCGCTTCATTCAGGAGCTCTTTCAAGATGTACCATTCATACCAGTAAGGGTTAAATCTTATTGATGTTTTATAATGCAGAAAGCTTCACACATTTCTGAGAGGAGGAGTGAATGGACTTGTGAGAAATGTAAAAATGAATTGCAGTGATGACACTTGTTGTTAGTTGCTCAACAGCAGTGACTTTGATTGGTTTGACTGGTTATAGACTTTTAACAGGAAATATGTTTATTTCTGTGAAACATGGGCCTGTACATTTCTGAATTGAGTGTGAACTGATATACCAGTACATAAGTATCAAACATGTTAAATTATATTTCTGCCAAATTTCATTTGGCAAAACATTAACATTTTTAGGTTTTACTTGTAGATGTATGAAGAGGCGGAGAGCATTCTATCCAGGCCACCCAGAAATGCCCCTACTGACCGGTCACTTTGAAGTCACTCACTCACTTCCAGTCTTGAACCCTGAGTCACTGTACAGCATTTGAACCCTTTCCATTAACACTATTCAACACTACTTTACAAATGGCATTACAAAACAAGTCTTCTGCAAACTAGAGTAAAATGCTTTAACAGTCAACTAGCAAGTATGTCTGCATTTTATGAAAAAAATGTTTTTAGCTAAGCTTTTCTTAATGTTTAACCCTCGACTTTAATGTAACACTGAAAATGGTGTGCCATAGAGTTGGTCTGATTTATTTGCTGTTTCTTAGCACTAACCTCTGTATTATAAGGGAGGGCACTTTTATTGAGGACATTGACTTGTCTGATTGTTGCAAGTTCATAGATAGACAAAACAGACAATCAGCTTTTGATGCAATGGAGTAGGGTGGTTACAGTAGCTGTTCAGAAGCCTATTTGCAGCCTGGGATAGATTATTCTGGTTTTGTTTGGTTTCTGTGAATCCATCAATAGAAATTATTTTAAAAGCAAATGCAGATCATTTCAGAAGGGAGTAATTGTTGTAATGGTTTTGCCCAGCCACATAAACCTCTGACTAAAATGGTTTAATATATAATAATGCATATCATTTATTTGTGTTGTTGCTCAAATGTATTTCTTTGTTTGTGTTTTTAACATAGTTTGAGCTAATCCATTAAGTCTGAACTCATTTTTCTTTAATGGTTATTGGACTAGGCAATGGACAAAATGATTACAATGACTTTAAATGCTCTGTATACAGTAGTAGTAGTAGCTATGGCATTCCATACTATACAGCACAATTTAGAATATGCTATTTTGTTTTTGCCTAAATTTAAACATCCAAAATTTAACAATTCTTTATGTGAGGCATATATTTGTCAATTTGTCAAACATCTTGTCATATTATGGCAATCATTACATTATGGGTCTCTAAACCTATAATCAGGTTTCTTTATCTGACTAATTCATAAAAATGCCCTTGCATTACTGAGCATGCCATTTGTTAAAGTGCTTGATGGGGAAAGCATTGTTAGAACACTACAAGTGGGGCTACTAATTGATCATTAGGACTATATATATATATATATATATATATATATTTTTTTTTTTTTTTTTTTTTAAAT
>JAODUG010004988.1:0-10263 GCA_027564795.1 Aphredoderus sayanus
CGTTTCCGCCCTCGTCCTGTTTTCCCTCCCATTCTCTCCCCTCCCCCCCCCCCCCCTTCCCCGTCCTAATGAAGGGTTGAGGTTCGCCACTCAAATAGAGTTGTCAGAAGCTGTCGCCGTGTCAACGTACCCACACTGCCTCCCCTCTCAGACGCACCTCATTTCCCACCCTTTCTACGTTCCCCGGGTGCTTATGTGGTCTGAGCACACGCACACATCAAGGTGATTCTGCACGCAGCCGACTGGCGGCGAGCGTGTCGTGAAAGCGGCTCTCGGGCGCCTTGTTGTTGGTTGCCGTGACGACTGCCGTTTCCTGTTTTCCTTCGTGCGCGCTTGCCAGCGCGAGCATCACAGGGAGGGAGCCTGATAGAGGCCGGCGCGCACACTGGCGTTTGATGGTGCGCTTTATTGAAGTTTCCTTGGCGTGTCGCTTCGCTGTTTATTTGACAAGGTATTCCCAGCAGCCACCACAATGGGCCGCTCAGACTAGATTTAGCTGTCAACACACGCACACATGCACGTTCGCACGCACTCAAACACGCACACAGGGGCAGGCCTTCTGGAAATATTTACAACCTGTATACGAACCAGAAATTGCACATAAACTCGTACACATAATCTTTTAATAATGCCTGGGCCTTGTGCACTGCACACGTGCGCAGTAAGAGCAAACAAAGGAGTCTCGGGTGAGCAGCACACAAGCCCTTCTTTCATCTGGCATACGTCGCTTGTGTTTCCCCTCCCTCTTGACTCCTGATTTATCCTTTCATCTGTTGTCATCCTAGGCTAGCTTTTATCTAATTTGTCGTCCCAGCTAGGCTAGCTCTTTTCTAATTTGCCGTCCTAGCTAGGCTAGCTCTTATCTAATTTGCCGTCCTAGCTAGGCTATCTCTTATCTAATTAGCCGTCCTAGGATAGCTGTAATCTGTTTATTAGCCATCCTAGGCTAGCTCTAATCTGTTTATTAGCCATCCTAGGCTAACTAATCTGTTTATTAGCCGTCCTAGGGTAGCTCTAATCTGTTTATTAGCAATCCTAGGCTAACTCGTATCTTATTATCTACTCATCATTTGGGCGCATGTGTGTATTGTATGACCACATTGGTCTGGAGTTCATTCAGTGTGTATTTGTGTGTCCCCCCCCCCTAATGAGTGGGTTTCAGTAATGACTTGTCTATTGACGTTGTGATCTCAACGACTGATCTGTGTGTGAGTGTGACCACTCTACCAACTGATTGATTAATTAATTGATAGCCTCGCAAGAGTCACCAGCAACAATGAACCCTCCCATGTTACACACAGTTACCCACCACTAGATTAAACACATTCAGCCTGACGGCCGTCATCATATGGTCCAGCCAGTCCCCCCCACCCCAGCCCCCATTATCAGTTCATATCATGGCATACAATAGACCACGGTCTTACCTGAGTGCTAACAAAGACAGTAATAGCAGGGCATTTTTTCATTACAGTGTGAATTGAATAATATGTGCATTATACATAATAATACATACAATACTATATGTCCATCTTATCAGTAAAGTTAAGTAGAGGTAAAGTGGAATTTAACTATGGCTAATAAAAGAGCATACCACATACAGTAGCTTTATATACTTATGTTTGCAGACAAATAACAGCCTGTGTTGTTTGTGAACAGACATTTTGTAAGATAACATGTGTTTGGTGTTTTAATTAAGCAGTTTAATTAATTAGGCAAGTAGATTGTGCAGACTGCACATTTCTGCTTAAAGGTGAAAAGGGGAATTGGTCAGTAAAGGCAGTGGCATTTAACACTGTCAGAGTACAGACCAGTGAGCAGCTCAAACGAAGGGGGAAAAAAACTAAAGAAAACAGCGATCTGTACAGATATAGGACAGGGAAAATGTCCGTAATTACTAGCTGGCGTGTCAGGCTGTGTTTTGTATTTTTTGTTGTTTTTTCTGTGGAGAGGGGGAAGAACGAAAAGAACTAACAAAACAGCATGCACATTAATATCACAGTGGCTCCATTTGCCTGACAGGGTCACAGTTGTGGTACACAAACACTTCTCAGTGTACTTTTGGCTAATTACAAAATACACCAATTTCTTTGGTCAGTAAGATATCACGGGTGGAGTTTGTCACATTAACACAACGATTTTCATCATCATTAGCAAGATACTCAGAGGAAAGCCATTATGTTCCTACCAGCAAAGGAATTGCCTAGAAAACCTGCTTCCCGTTGTCTTTGAATTCTTAAAATGGCTGCTGGGGATTAACACCGTGGAAAGTATTAATGGATGTCAAACTTACTGTATGCTGAATGATTCAAGCTGAACAAGGCACATTTGAGTGTTATCAACATGCCTTCTCTATTACAGGATAACATGACTCTTACAGCCAGTCACAGCATATTATAAAAATAAATGAAAAAGAAATGAGCCTAATATTCACCTCAAAGGTATCCAGCTTTGTGTAAATGTCTGGGCCTGTCGGTATGCTTTAGACTAGTTAGTATGTTGCCATTCACTACCACGGCAAACATCGGAATGCTCTACAGTTCCCCATCCGCATTCAGCAAGCTGGGGAGAGTTTTTCCATTTTATTTGACACTCTGAAGGTGATGCATTGAATAAACAAACATAATCTACACATGGTACACTGAATATATTACCCTGAATTACCCAGTGTTGTTTGCACACCCCGGCGTGTGTATGTCTGCACAGGTCTTTGTGCACCAGGACACTTAAGTCTAATCACGCTCGCTCTATAAGCTTCATTATGCTGGAGCTGCAGGAACTAGCCTTGCATCTCCTACTGCACACTTAGCATATGCCATGGTACATTGGTCCAATAGACTGCCGGCGTATCGCCATGGTATTTCTACACTGCTGTGCGTTACAGTACTGTATATCCTGCTGCCTGAGTGTGCTTGCTTGGCTTTTGGGGTGAAACCCTAAGTACCACAAATCATTTAAAGAACATGTATCTTAAGGGCGTAGGAGGGTGTGAGAGTCTCTTGTGTAATTGTCCTGTTCCAATGGCACCCTGCTCTGCGGTGTCTAGGCATTGCCCTGGAGAAGGTCTTTGACTACAGTGAGTACTGGGAGGTGGCCCGAGGCCTCTACGCACCCTTCGACTGCACGGCCACCATGAAGTCGGGCAACGCTGACGTCTACGAGAACGAAATTCCAGGAGGACAGTACACGAACTTGCACTTCCAGGTACAGTACAGCTCCAGTGTGTGGCGCGTTGTATTGGTGCACACCCGGTTCGACATGGTCTGTGACAGTTACGGCACGTTAAATGCCCCAGATGAGTCTGCACATGATCTTGTAGAAATGCCTCCATTTTGTAGGTATAATGAAACAATGTTCACTACCATCATACCTGATGCAGCAGTTGGGTTATGATGCCTGTAACATTTGGGTTATGATGCCTGTATCGTTTGAGTAAAACCGTATAGACAACGGGTGGCTTGTGCAATGATCAGAGGCATGGCAGTAAAAAAGCTAAAAAAGACTTATTTAGGCTAATGCTGCATGGTGCATTAACTGTGCAAATCAGTGTCTCTGGCGCCTAGACAACGCACAGACGCTCTGGAATGTGTCACTGAGGGGTTGAAAATGACTGAACTCAAAGCGCGGTGCAACCACTGGAAAATGTATGTGGGTGGATCTTGTAGCCGACGCTTCACTTGTTTATATCACCGGCTGTTAAACATAAATACTGTGTGGTAAATTGTTTTCCATGTACTATTAGAAAAGACATAGAATTGAAGCGTCGTATAGTATATCTTCATGCAACATGCTAACAGTGGTGGAACCCTGTTACAAGGGTTTTATTACCTACTGTTGTTGGCTTTAATAATTCCCGCTTTAATTTTTCATCAGTCCACTGGGTTAATTGTTCTGTCTGTGGTTGGTTGCAGGCTCACAGTATGGGGCTTGGAAACAAGTTTAAGGAGGTGAAGAAGGCCTACACCGAAGCCAACAAGCTGCTAGGCGACCTCATCAAGGTGAGACGAAATACAGTCCCACAGTGTTTTCATTGGCTGGCTGAGATGCTTTCAAAAGAAACTGTAAAAGCACTTTCATGAACCGTTGAACTACCAACCGTGATATATATCACCCAAAACGTCCTACCTAGGTAATGCATATAATGATGTACAATGGCAGAAGTTGAGGTCATTAGATCTTTCTAGATATGGTGCATTGTGAGGGACTGACATACTGTATAGTTCATATGAACTAAACTTTTCCTTTGGTTCCTCAAAAGATATTACTTGATAAAAGGCAGGAGTCCGCCTTTGAATTGGCCTTAATGCCAGTTTGATGTCAGTATCCACAGGATATGTGAGTTTAATATTTAGTGGTGGAGAAAGCTCTACTCCTTGATGGCATCAATTACCCTGAGGGGATCGTTAAAGTTTTATTTAATCTAATGAATGTCAATTGGAAAATTGGTGCCTATTGATCCACATCATATGGTGTGATGTGAATAGAGCGGTCTGGTGGGTAATTGTGAAGCTGAAGAGGCCTTGCTTAAAGTCATTACTGAAAGGTTGTTTTAAATTTGCCCAGTTACCATTCCGGAAAGATTCAGCATCAATGGTAAACAGAGCTGCAGTATTTGTTTGTCTGGATGACATCTAAAAAAATGCTGTCCAATAATTTGATAGTGGTTTTGTGGGCTGAGGTGCCGTACTGTTTTATAAGCAGCTGCAGTTTGTAGAGTTCTCAAATGTTCTCATCCTTTCTCACACTACTCCAGTGAATGTCTCATTCCTTTCTGAAGCTACATTTTGTAGCACTACAAAGTTGGCCAAATTTCTGGTTATTGGCTGGAATTGTTTGTCGCCTGGTAAGATGACCTTATTACACATTTAATCAGCATCGGGGCGCATTGGGGCCAACCTGAGTTTAGTGGCACCCACTTTGACTTGGAGTGTGTGCGGCCAGGCCAGGCCAGGCCAGGGGAAATCAGTTGAGTCTGAGTCGCCTTAGTTCGTTTTTGCCTTACTTTATTGGCAACTCTGGCAGTGATTGGTTCAGCCTCGCTACCTCTGTTTCCCTATTTAGTAGAAGCAAACGATCCCAGATCGACTGCAATGCTCTTCCTCAATTAATTTTTTCTGTCTATTGCATCTTTGTTTCACCCTATATTACTTGGTATATTCCATTACTTACTGCTAATGTGATCACACCTTGCTACTAAATCCAAATGTCTGTCAAATCATCCTCGTAAGCCACTTTCTTTCAACTCTAGTTTTTATTGATGTATTATTATTATTATTAAACTTATTTTTAACTAGTTTTTATCTGGCACTCCTTCAGAACCCTTGACATTCCAAACATTTGGAATAAACTGTAGATAGTTGCATACCAAATGAACTTGAGGACAGTAGTACTCCCTGTAGAGACATCGCTCAGCTTTGTAGACACGTTTGGCCTGTTTTTTAAATTACAGTAGGTCAACCTGGGAAGATGCCCGTAGGCTCAGGCATGTGTAGGTCTCTGCGTGCACGTGAACACACACGCACGAGTCCAATCCCCTGACACACACACACACCTATCCTCCAAGTTATTTTTGTATTTTCATTATCTTCCTTTAATTCCCTTGCCGCTCTTCATCCATAATTTCACAGCCGCTGCCTGTTAATAGATTCATCCTTCTCTCATTGCACTCAAACTCCCTCATTATTTGTTTATCTGTCTCTCTCACTTTGGCTAGCATGTTCAATTTGCTCTGCTAGCACACATTTGCTCCCCTGCCACTTTTCTTTCAGTGTGATCATCTTCTGTGCGGCTACACACTCCCAGAGTCCCGATTCTGCATTCCTGTTTCCCTCACTCTGTCCTTCTGCTGTTAATGCTCCCCCTCAGCTCGTGGTCCCCTCCCCTCTGTTTTGCTCATCAATTCCTCCCAATCCCCCACCACCCCCGACCCCCAACTCCCTCCCGCACTCCTCTGTTTAACCCCCCTCCCCCCCCGCTCTCTCTGCCGCTCTTTCTCAATTCAATTAAGGCTCGGCGGGCTTCGCTGCACAATCCAATGTTGTCTTAATGCGCGGCGGGTTCAGCTAAGGGCTCTGTTGTGTCCTGTTAGCCTTGACAACAGCTACGTCTCCCCTGCTGTCCTCCTGTTGATAAGAGAGGAAGACAGGCCTACCACACACACACACACACACACACACACAGTGCCAAAGAGGTTAGCAAGGAAAATGGGGTTATGATGAAGGGAAAACATTTCAAACGCTTCTCAGTGTCTTACACACATCACTTGACAGTTTGGAGGGAAAACACACAAATCACATTCAACACTCAGCGTTTCATAATGTAGACAAATGATTCCCCCTCATACCCTCTTCTATTACCGTACACACACTCATGCTCTCATTGTGTAGGAGGAAGTTGTTAAAGCACTGCAGCCTCTACTTATAGTTTAGAATAATCATATAGTCCGGTATATTTTCACAATCTACAATGTGCAAAATGTATTACACCTTAGACATTATGTCACACTTACTAATTACGTGGAATTCTGAAAGGTTTTATTTGATTCGTTATTTGGAAGGATTATATAATGCTGGTTTTAAAAAATGTATTCACCCACTTTATGCAATATTGACACGCTTTGCTATATTTAATTCTCCGTTACGATATATATACGTTTATAGCTGGATACAGCGTAAATATCGATGTAGTCTGCAGTGTCATTGTTATATTGGACCCGCTAGAGGGCAGTATAAACATTGCAATTTAACATAATGAGGCTAAGGACATCAGATTTCGCGTACTTGCAGATACTGTTGTTCCGGTCGCCGGGGCATCGATAGAATTGTAGTTTGTTTTTATTTTAAAAAAAAAAGTCTTTCAATGTGTTTAATTACAAACACATTATGTAAAGTGTAATGTGCAGATATGATGCACGGAATAAATAGCTAGCCTATATTCAGACGCCCGTTTTTACGGAAATTATATCATAAACATTTGGAAATATTTTCTCAATTACTCTAATTATTTTGTTAACAAATAGCCTTATTTGTAATAGCCTTATTTGTAGGCCTGTAGTTAGCCAATATTAAAACATAACAGCTTCTTGTGTGATCTTGCTAAAATGTAACTACAGTACATTTACAATTCATTATGAGCTTGTTATACTTTTACACTAAACAATGGGGGTCATAAGAAGGGTTAACAGACTCCAGACACATACTTATGTACACACACACACACACAATCACTGCCATTTTTTCTGCCTATGCCTTATGGGGCTACTGCTGTCGATTTCCCGCGTCTGCCTCCGTACCTCCACTTGTTGTTCCCATCACTCACTCAAACTGTCAACCCATGCATCCTAGCTCTCCCTCTTTCTCTTCCTTCTCTCTTCCCCTCTGTCGGCGTCCCCTCTTTCAGTTGGCTCCATCTCATCTGTCCGTCATCGCTCCCTCCCGCCTTTCCATTAGACCTCCTTCATGTGTCCTTAATCTTCCTAGCCTTCTGGTACTACTCTTTTACGACACACGTGCGCACGCACGCACGCACACACACACACACGCTGCTATTGCCTCTTCTCTTTCCTCATCTCCCTCTCCTGACATGCATCATTCCTCACTGTGCTGTTGGCTGGCTGGCTCTTACCGTGTGTGTATAGTTTCTCTCACATGCTTTCTCATATCTCTCACACACACACACACTGTTCCAGGAGATATAACACTTTACAATTTCGATAGAGTTGCTTTAACATACACGCACACACACACGCACGCACGCACGCACACACTTTACTGTACACATAGGAGATGCACAAAAACACACGCGCGCAGATCCATCCACAAACTCTGTGTGACACACACACACGCGCACGCACACACACACAGTGTGGAGTGTGTTTACTGCGCGGCTGAGAGGAGGCTGTGTGTTGTTGCACCTGGCGGGGGGTGGGACTGTCAGATTCTTAGACACACAACAGCGGATCGGGCGTGAGGAGAGAAGCAGCTACCCGCCCGGCGTGATAAACCAGGCCCACGGAGTGACAAGCCGGATGGGTTGGGGCGGGTGGTTGGTAGAGAGGCAGACAGTCACAGCCATGGTGTGATGGCACCATGCAGAACAACGTGTCAGCTATAGTGCTAACACTGGTGTTGACGTCCAGCATCACAGAACAGTGCATGGTCTGTGTGGCAATGTGGTTAGCTGGCCCAGGGCAGTCTGGGGAAGACTGCCTGCATGCACTCATTTGAAGGTGATCGTTTAATATCACACGGCAGACGAAAGAATGGAACTTTATTTTATTTTTTAAACTGGACCAGATCAGTTTTCTCTTTGCCTGGCTAAAACAGTTGGAAACTGTATTTTCTCTTTGTGTGTGTGTGTGAGTTTTTGCCCAGCAAGCTCGTTGCAGAGCGGTGATTCATCAAGAGTAATAGATTGTAAGAATGCACAGCTGTCTTAATATTAGGGTAAACGGCGACAATCCCAAAGAGAGAGTGATGAGGAGAGGGAGCGAGGGAGAGGTGATTAGACCCGGGAGTCCTACAGCCTATGAATAGCCTACGGAGTGAACTTGTAGTCTGCTTTATAGCAAGTAAGGCTATGGATGGAACACTGGTTGGGCAGGAGGGATTGGCCAGACTCGTAGGCTGGCAGAGGTGTGGAAAGAGAGATGGCATTTCTGCTCTTGAATTCAGATGTGCCTCTGTAAACAGTCATGCTCTGAATCGACTGTAATAGACTGCTAATCACAATCAAACACGATTGTGTGCTAAGGTTCATTTCAGTCAGCAGGAACCAGGCTTTCCTTCTATAGGCTTTTCTCAGAGAAACTGTCAGTTAGCCGAGATAAGGCCCCTTTTAATTTATTTTCATGTGGCCATTCTGGACTTTGATAACAGACGGTGAGAATGTTTGATCCTTGCTGTTTTCTTGGTATGTGGTAATGTATGAGGCATTTTGAATGCTTAAACACCTGCTTGTTGCTTCTGCTACTGT
The DNA here is from genome assembly GCA_027564795.1 of Aphredoderus sayanus. Classification (NCBI taxonomy): domain Eukaryota; kingdom Metazoa; phylum Chordata; class Actinopteri; order Percopsiformes; family Aphredoderidae; genus Aphredoderus; species Aphredoderus sayanus. The sequence continues at coordinate 8,971 of JAODUG010004988.1, forward strand.
AGCATAAACGCACTGATTATCTCTGTGCTTTCAGTGTGTACTGTTAAGACTAGTGTTTGCTAGACTGATTGTGAAGTCAGCCAGGACTACTAGTAGCTGGTATCCCAACTTGTTCTACGATGTGTTTTTGAGAATTTCCCAGTCTATGGCTTAGCTTAAAGTGGAACAGTCCTTACGTTAGCACGCCTGCTATTTTGTACCACTAGCACTTTTTATCTGGGGCATGTTGCAATGGAGGAGATGGTATATCCCACTTATCCCTGGAGACACACACACACACACAGTAAGGTTGGGCTTGTTGAAAGACTAAAGCGGTCCCAAGAGCTTAGTCACCATTCCTATCAAGTCCCATGGGGGTTCTGGTAGTCTCAATGTGTGTGTGCGTGCACTTGCCAGGGTTTGGGCAGCACCGTGACCTGTATGTCAAGTTGTTCCATGTCTTGAGTTGTGTCATGGTGGTGGTATTTTGCTTGCCTGTTATTTCACGTCGTCTTTCTCTCTGCCATCTGCTATGGCTGAAGTACACTAATGGCCTTAACAGTGCGCCTATAGTAATTACATTGGAGTGCACTCATGTTAGACGTTTCCCTGCTGTCTAATCGAAGGCTTTCCTTTCAAAATCAGCTTGTGGGCGTATGCTGGGTGCAACCCCGCAAGGCTGCCGGGTGGCTTAATAAGCCTTGGTCACAGGGTGAGAAACAATTTGAACTATAGTTTCTCGTACTCCCTTTTTTCATAGTGATAATCTAATCCATAGCTTTCCATTCATGAAGTCAAATTGGTGACACCTCTAATGGTGAAAGTAAAATTAACACAAAGGATATATGCCTCTTTTCCCCCCAGGTATTATACAGGAGGAATATGCTAATGGCTTTAGTGGACGGTCGGACGGTGTCCCCTTCTGAGACAAATATAGCGTGGCTTTGTTTGTCACCGTTATGCTAATAGGGTTTGCCATTACGGTACTGTAGTGGCTGTAATACATAACGAACGAGTGATTCTAATGGATGTTTCCTCTTCTGCTCATTTCCCCATCTTGGAGAAGCACTCGGGTTTCATTCACAGCCACTGTGCAAACAATGTTGAAACAGTCCTATGCAACGCAGACAGTCCTGCGTGTTTGCGTGTGCACACATTTATGTCACGCTTAACCCTCGTAATGTACTCAGAAATCTAGTACTTGGCCACACGGCGGCGCCATCTGATTGTGTATGACTTGTGTGTTTTTCAATTGGCATTGCTGAGTGTATTTATTTCTTTATTAATTATTTCTTTATGTATTTGTGTTGTTTT
>JAODUG010004989.1:0-10262 GCA_027564795.1 Aphredoderus sayanus
AGTGAGAGGGAGGGAGAGGGGAGGAAAGAGGGAGAGAGAGAGTGAGAGGGAGGGAGAGGGGAGGAAAGAGGGAGAGAGAGAGTGAGAGGGAGGGAGAGGGGAGGAAAGAGGGAGAGAATGAGCGTAGAGGGAATTGTCTTCTTAATGCTCCCCACTGGGTGGAGAGGGGGGGCTAATGGGAAGGAAACAGCCCATCTCCTCAGCACCTCCCTGGGCTCCCCTGATGGGGCCATCACCCCCCCCCCCCACCACAGACCAGTCCTTGTTCACGCCCATCACCTCCTCAGAATGCAACTGCTTCTGATGTCCCCTTCATCCCATTGTCCCCCCCCCCTCCCCCCACCAGACCGGAGGTGCACCGGGGCCTGTTAGAGGAGCAGCCATGCCTGACCTCTGACCTCTGTAGAGGGGCTCCTTGGGGATTTTGTTCTGGGGGTCCCGAGGCAGGGCAGGGGCGTCACCGGGGAAAGGCAGGGGGGGGGGGGGTCATTGTCATGACAACGGAGACAAGAGGACAAGGACAGTGGACACACACGCACACACACAAACACACACACACACAGCCCTCACCCTAGGCTCCTGCGGGGAGAGGAGTGTGCATGTGAAGGGAGAGGGTTCAATGGGAAACCTGCAAACCGGCGCCGGCGAATCAGAGGGCTGCTTCTCCCGCCTCCGTCATCGTCGTGACAACCTGTACCAGTGAACTGTCAGGGCTGGGTACAGTAAGGTCACGCAACGCAACGCAACTCTGCTCACTGGAGACATTTGTAAACTGCAAAAAGGTGAAGAAAACCTTGGGCAGGGACCACAGAGGGAGGAACCTACCTTTCCAGGGCGGTAGGTGTCGAGAGTGTCGGCAACATAAATTAGCCATTACATCTTGAACAATGTGAATCCCAATGTCCAGGTTAACATTAACGTACAGCACATTGTGTGAGCTAACCAGTTGTGTAACGATCGGTCACCAATCCACTGTAATATTGACACATGCCACATGCGGATGTTTCCTGGTCCTGGGGGGTTATGGCCCCCCCCCACGGCCCCGAGCCAGGGACACTACATGTGCATTAGAACGAATGCAAATGAGTGGGGTGCAAGGACTCATTTAGATGCTATGCTCATTTAATTTACAAATGTATTCAGCTACCTTTGTGGCCCCTTGCCGACTTAGCATATTTGCAGGTCTGTATAGAACATTGGATAAATTAGCTTTTTGTTTGCTCGTGTATTTTATGGATCTGTTGTTACAGTCTGCCATCACCCATGTCTGTCTTGTCTTGTTTTGTTTTGGTCTGTTTCCTTGTTGTCTGCTGTCCACCTCAGTGTAAGTTTTGTCCCGGTCCGTGTTTTCCTACTGTTCCCTCTTCCCCAGTCCATGTTTTACCCAGCCTCGTGTTGATTGTTTATTGGTTTCACCTGGCCCTTATTGTTCCCTGTCCAATGGTCTGTCTTGTCTCCCTGTATTTAAGCCTGTGTGTTTGTTCTTGTCTTTGTTGGTCTATTGTTTCCTGTTGCTGTGTTTATGGCCTATGAGTACCTTACCTTTTGTTAAATAAACCCTTTTAACCTGCCTTCTTGTTGTGTGTTTGGGTTCTGCTCACCATGACATCTGTAGCAAAATAATTAAACGTGAAAGTGCATCATCAACAAACACCCCCAAATCTCATTATCCCAAGTCATCTGACCTGGAGTTGGCATGCAGACACTCCGTAGATCCATTCTTAGTTTTATTGCCTACTGTTAAGTTTCCTCCGCAGGGCAGCTTCAGATTGATATGGCCTGCAGCACTATTCCTTCCTCTTTGGATGAACCTTCAGCCTAATAACACACACATGCACACACACACATAGACCTGGAACATAGACAGCCATAGCTAAGCACCAAGCTGCTATTATAACTCCTGTTAGATGTCAGAAAATGTGGAGACGTCAGGGCAATGGAACAGCTGTAATGAGCAGGATCGATTTAGAACCCACACACTACCAGCAGCACCAGCTATGATGGAAGCGGTCAGATTAATATAAGTAATATATCTTAGGTCTTTTTGAGTCAGTCCTGTCAGCTAGATATCCGATGGCTTTGCCTCCCATAATATACACTATAATATATCCCATAATATACCCTATAATATAAACGGCTGCTGAAGGCTCCATCGAGATAGTTTTGGTTTTCCCTCACATAAATGATAGTTAGGCTGCTGACTGACAGAATGATTCAACCCACGGCCCACTCAAGAAAGAGTCTACACTATTATTCCAAAGACAGAACAGGCAGAACCAAGCCCACACTGGGCTTAGAACTCATTGCTCACTTTTGTGAACTTAAACGTATCAGAAAGTACCTTTAATAAGGCATCACATATTTTAATATGTGTTTACGGAAGACAGATGTTATTACCTGGATTGGTTGGTTTACACAGGAGTTATTTTCTTCAAATCAAGTCAAATGTATTAATATAGCCCTTAATCACATTACAGTCTCAAAGGGCTTCACAAGCCCATATTTCACAAGAAAAAAAACAACTGCCCCTGAACCTGCTCCTCTCCCAGTGGCAAGTAAAAACTACCATAAAAAACCCCATGGGTAAAAAAGGGACACCTTGGAAAGGGACCACAGAGAGAGGAATCCACCCTTCCAGGATGTTAGGATGCAATATTTAGGTGTCATAGGCAACATGAATGAGCAAATATACATTTAACGTAAGGTATCACAGTAACCCAATGTATAAAGTAAATACAGTTCAGTTCAGTACACTTTAGGGCCACTACTAGCTATGACTTGGACTGCAGGAGGTGTCTCATCTTCATTTGTTAACGATGTCATCCCCCTGACGGACACGGTCTCACGGTCAGTGACCGCATGATGTTTTGGTCACATGCTTCACCGCTGATCACTGGTGATGACGTCGGGAGCGTTGGGTTCGAGAGACGCAAACCCAACGCTCCAAAAAGAGGCCGCCTCCGGTCCTGACTGTCGGCTGCCGCGCGGTCAGGGTCAAACACGTATAGGAAGAGCACGCGAGTCACCCTGTTCCCCAAGTGCCACGGTTTTCCTCCCCCTCCCCCGTCGTCACGGAACGCACTCACGTCATCACACAAGAGCGTGCGCGCTCACCTGGTAACCGTGGCAACCGACCGCGGTTTCCTTCCTGCTGCTAACGCCGCGAGACACCCACCCCGGCCCGAAAGCTTTCATGTCTGTTCCTGCGAGCAGACTGGCAAAGTAGAAAGTCTGCCTTGTAGAAGGTCTGCATTTTAAAACTGAAATCTGCAACTTTTCAGCCTAATGCTTATGGTATGTTACGTCATTTAACGTGGATGTGGCAACGTATTATTTCCACCCATCTATATATACATTTGTTTACCATTATGTAAGATGTAAGATGGCAGAGATACAGATGTACATCCGCCACTGAGTGAAATGCTCTGGGAGAATAGCCCCCATCTCTTTATAAGTGCATTTCATTTTTTGACTGCGCCCGACATAATTCTGACTAATCACAGCCTCTTTTCACCACAGAAGTGTGTCGCAAATCATCTTTGCCTGTCAGTCACATTAATGAAAGTTTGTCAGTGGCATTCATGAGAGAGAGAGAGAGAGAGAGAGAGAGAGAGAGAGAGAGAGAGAGAGAGAGAGAAAGAGAAAGAGAGAAAAAAAGAGAGAAAGAAAGAGAGAGAGAGAAAGTTTTTGGGTTGTTGACTTTCGAAATTGTACTACATCCTTCTTAGCTCTTGTGGCAAATCTCAAATCCTACCTGGCAGCTTTAACCTGAAAGAGTGCCCTTTGGACTCTCCTCTCTCAGGATGTGTCGAGGTGTTACCTTAACCCTCTGATATCCTTAATTATATCGCATCATGCCACCAGAGGGCGCCATCTGAGTGTGTATGGTTTTGTGTGTTTTTCAAGTGTCATTGCCGAGTGTATATATTTCTTTAAATTAATTGTAATGTGTACAGCACTTTGGTCAGCATTTGCTGTTTTTATATGTGCTTTATAAATAAAATGACTTGACTTGACTTGACACCCACAGACTTGTGACGGGTTGTTTTTCAAACATAAACAGTAAGTGTGGGCATAAGCGTTTTGGTTCTGGGGGTGGTGCTATAACAGAATTGAGGAAAGTACCTTTAACATGAACTGCAACACCCAACAAGGTGTTTGATGTTTCAAATAGGAAGCAATACCGGCAGCTGTTGCGGTTATTCTCATCCAGATCAAATGCGTGTTCAATGGCTTAGTGACTCAAGTGAATCTCTTGAGTTGGATGAGGGACAGCGTCTTTAGAGGAAATATCTTTAATGATTCCCCCACGCCGTGCTGCGCAAGCCTTGCGCACATAAATAGGAAAGAAAAATAAATGAATTATTCCGCTCATCGCTTAACCACTTAACCACCCCCAGATGTCAGCTGACAGACGGCACGTTTAACTTTCGTCTCTCCAATAATACAGACGTACACACACACACACACACACACACACAAACACACTCACACACACACACACACACACACACAGACACAGAAACCACACATAATACCCACCTCCTCTGCGTACTACTGTTAACTGGCATGTCTGAACATCTCCATGGCAACAGGAATGCTGAGCCCTGGCAGTGCCAGCAGAGCAGCTGGTGAACAGATTTACGTCCAGTCAAGGACCGCAGAAATTACAAGGAGCCTTGTTGGATGCAGAGGAAACAAAACAGGCACTTATTCGGTGGCCTAGGCCCAAGAAGTGAACCCTTTTCCTGGCAAGTCTACACTTTCACCAGAGGTGCTGAGTGCAGAACGTCCGTGTTAAAACCAAATGCTATAATCTAGGTAAGGTAAAGCCCGGTGGCTTTTAGGCAAAATAAGGCAACGATTTGTTTGGTGTCTTTCTGTAATGCTCTACTGTGAACTGCACCACACATGTTGTTATGCAGGCACATTGGTGTAATTACACCAGTACATTTGACAGTTGGCTTGACAGGTACATTATAATGACTTAGGCCATCTGCAGGGCAAAAACACAGTGTTTTTGTACTGGTTCAGGTATTTAGTGTTAAATTATGCTTTTTTATATTATACTGCAGTGCTTGGAACCACCAAAGATAAATACAAATTATTCAAAGAAACCAATGCCGTTTCTGACAAAAGCCCTTTTTGAGTTGAGGTTTGAGTGTTTTTATTTAATACTGATGATGATCTAAAATTCTTACGTGTGTGTAAATGAACAACAAATTGATTTAAGGCGCTCTTATTGTGTAATTACACCTATGACACTGTAGGAAGATTTCAGTTCAGTCCAACTCCAACCAGACTCAGCGATGTTCACATCCATTGATGTGTTTTACTTCACCTATCACAGTGATTTAGTTCTGCTGACGTTTAAAGCATCTACTGAGAAGTGGTCTTATGGCACAGTGTGTTGCTATTAGCACTAAGGAAACCACTAAATGTGCTGATATTTGGATATCAGGGCAGCGCAGTGATGGATTGGACCGTAAAAATATAACACACTAAGCATCCAGAAGCATGTTTCATGTGAAGTTGTCTTACTATACGACACATCTATGCCACTTCTGCCAGACATTATCAGACACAGCAGAAAGCTCTAAAAGGGTGTTAATGTAAGCTTGGCAAATATGCACTCTTTAGCAAAAGAGAAATTAAAAAAAATGCTGATTTCTCTTTTTGCACAATTTAAAATCACTTTAGATCAATTATTAAATGTGCGTTGTACCATATTTTAAACACTAATAGCAGCAAACAACTAAACAACTATATCTATGTAAAGATGAAATTGAGTAATTCCATACTGAGTGGAGAATGACATCACACTCTGTGTGTGTGTGTGTGTGTTGTAACCCGATCTCCCCTGTTCATTGTTTTTGTATCCGGCTGTTTACACGTGCATGCTAGTACATGTATGTGTGTGTGTGTGTGTGTGTGTGTGTGTGGCCCACAAAGCATTTGTTGTGGTTGGGGATGCTGGTGCTCTAGTGTGACTAGATCTATTAATCTATTAATGACTAACATCCTTACATACGCTGACTAACATCCTTACATCCTACACACACACTGATTGTTTGGCATTATTTGATACCTTGTTTACCAGAGGTAAAGAAGTGGTGTTCAATACCGCTTTAAAACATCTCTCTGACTGTCTGGGGTAGCAGTAATGAGCCAACATAACAACACAACAGCAGTCCTTGGTGAATCATTTACTGTTTATTTATTTCTTTATTTTCCCCAGGAACATCAACCCCAGGCTAACGCAGCACCAACAAACTATCCACAACCAATTACCACAAGGGCGTTGTTCGATGATTACATTTCAGTTAGACCTGGCAGCACTATTCCCCAACAGTCTGACTCAGGAATACCCCCCCCCCCCCCACCGTTAACAAGACTCCTTTTCTCCTGAGCTCATCATGTTAACCCTCCACTACACACACACACACACAGCTTGTCGCTCGCCGACCGAGCTGAAAGCAGCGATTAGCATGTGATGTAAGCTCTTGTTTAACAGTCACAGTTCATTAGCTGGGGGTAAAACTGGCGGATATTACGGGGGGGGGGGGGGGGTGGCGGGGGACGGGGGGATGGGGGCGGTTGCGGGGGTTGGGGGGTATTTAATTGGCGGGAAACGGATGATATGCACTTGACATCATCGACAGGCCCGGCTAGCCTCACACGTACGCGCACGCACACACACACACACACACAGAAGCGTCTGTCAGCAGCAGACAGGCAGACAGGCAGACAGGCAGACAAGCAGACGGGGGGGATTAGGCAGGGCTACAGCCCCACTAATGGACAATTAGGAACCAGCCCGGGCATGTAGAGCTGGGCATGTTGCACAGGGCATGTTGAGCTGGGGCTGCTGGTCTGCCACTCCACCAGTGGCTGAGCGGTTGTGTGTGTGTCAGCCACCGCCTGCTTCTCTCCAGGGCCAGAACCTGGGCCAGAACCTGGGCCAGGGCCAGGGCCAGAACCTGGGCCTAGGAAGAGGGAAAGAACAAAATGATCATATCATTAACCCTCTTGTTGGTTGTCCTCAAGTCGCACTACTGTCGTATGCCAGCATACGGTGCCTCCTGATTGTGTCCTTCTAGTGTAAGTGCTGTGTGTATTTATTTATTTATTTATTTATGTTTGTTTTCGTGCCTTTTAACCATCCTGTTGTCCTCCGGGTCAAACTGGACCAATGCACTACCTCTTTGTGGCAGATAGAGGGCGCTAAACCTAATTCTACAGCTTACACAGACATATGATGTACACTGCTCGCACAACAAGGTGTGAGTTTGAAACCCGAGGACAGCAGGAGGGTTAAAAGGCACGACAAAACGACTAAATGCATAATGAAATAATAAATGAATAAATAAATACACACAGCACCGGCAATAAAGAGAACGACACAAAGACTCAATCAGATGCCGCCACCTGGTGGCACAATAAGATCTAATAAGGACAACAGGAGGGTTAAAGTTTAAACAAAAATGTTTAATGTATTATAGACTTTAACAGGATGAACTGTACCGACAACAGCTATTAGCTGATTGGTATTTCACCAGTTTTTAGCATTAACCTTAACGCGTGTAATGGTATGGTATTAACACTCCATCCAAGTTAATCTGTGGAAATGTAACAATCTTGACCCTCTTATGTAATTCTATAGCTTCTAGTCTTATGCTCTGCGCCTCCAGAACCAATTGCAAAGTCATTTTGCAAGAGCGTTTCCCCGTGAAAGTGAAAGAAGAATGAATTCCACACACAACCCCCCACCCCGAAACCACAGAGAAGCTGGAACGATACGATAGGCTTTCATTTGAAATGTGTTCCTACGGAGAATTTTAATGAGGGCTAAGTGAGGTGCCTTTATATGATTTAGGCCAATGGTATTTCTACACACTGGCAGAACTGTTTGTGGGGCATATTTGGAAGGCTGGCACCGGGACAAAATATTTAATAAAAAGGGAAAGAGCTTGACACCCATGTAGGTGGGTGGAGCAGACCCATGTTAAAGGCTATGATAAGTACAGTTAACTTAAAGCTACTTGTGCGATACTGTATAAAAAAATAGTACTTAATGATGTATTAGGCCTAATTCAGGTAAAAGGTAATTAGATTTTTTGGGAGCCACCTGTAAAGCACATGAGGATTTACATTATTGAAGACTTAAACACTATACACGACAGATATTTAAAGAGGAACTACAGTATCTTCTACATAAATGGGAAAAAATAACATTGAAGGGAAAAACACATTTCTCCCCACACAGCTAAGTTGCCTCAACAATCACTCTACAGTGCTCGAAATAGGAAAGTGGGCCTAAATTGATATTTTCCTGTCATCTTTTCCATTCAGTAGCTGCATGAAAGCGAATTGTCTTTCTGTAGAAACAAGAGAAAGAATAAGAATTTCCATAACCGCACACCAAGTTGGTTTGGCAGGCTCTGGAAACCGCCATGGTTCTGTAGTTTACAGGTCAAAAATACGCGGCATTTCGGACCTCTGTACTTTTTCCTGGTACGGAACCTTTTTATAGCTCTCTTTTCCTTCTCCTGGTTTTTCGTCTGACTGAAGTCCACAGCGAGCCGCGTCGCTTCAGAGCATCTCAGCGCGGGCGCTCACGTTCACCGCCGTTCTGCCCGCTAGCGCGTTAGCTTGCGCATCAGCTGCGGTAGCACTGGGCCCAGCTTGGCTCGACTCCAGCGCAAACAGAACCCACTTTGTTCTCTCCGCTGCTTTTGGCACCAGCTGTTCGTGCATGACTTCAGCAGAGAGTCCATTGTTGTGCTTATACTGGCCACCACCACCCTCCCCCCCTCCTCCTCCCACATTCGGCCCATTTTCTTTTAACAGTTTGATATGTATTTCAGGCCTCTCCCTTCCCCTTACCCCCCTCTCTCTATTCCTCCCCCCCCCCCCCCTCTCTTTCTCTCTCTCTCACAAACTTCTGTAGCCTTTCTTCCAGCTCTTGACCCCCCCTCCCCCTCCCCACCACCTGCGGTTCCGAGGATGCTGTAGGAGGCGTTATTGTAGAGAGGGCTGTGATGTATGAGGGCAGCTGCCACCACCTGCTAGCCAGCAGTCAGAGGCGGGGCTGGCTTGCTACCGACCGACGCCACAATCGGCTGCTCAGCCATTGGCTGGTCAGCTATTGGTTACTCAGCTATTGGCTACTCAACCAGGGGCTGCTCAGCCATTGTCCCGCCAAATTACTCAATACCAACAGCCACAACTGTTGTAAACACGGCTAGCAAGTACTTTACTCTGATTGGTTGCCTAGTTCCAGTGCTGTTTTTAGCCAACAAAAGATGCATAAAGTTATCAGAAGGTGAGACAGTAATTGGAAGTGATCTCCAATAAGTTGCTGTACCTTAAAATGTTATCAAGGAAAGTATGGAGCATTTACTGTAGCTATACTGTCATGTGCTTACACACTTAACAGTGTAGATGTGTCTGTATGATCCTGTCTTATATCAGCTAACAGAGAACACACATTAGGCATTAGGACGTCTTGGACGTGGCTGATTAATCAGGCAAGCTAGCAGTCTGTTGGCTGGCTGCGCAGGACGCACGCACACGCGCACACACGCACACACACACACACACGGGAATCAATTATCATAACCGTTAGCGAGCACTTACCCAGCCAGGGACAATGTGCAATAACTGATGGCCTTCCCCTTCATAGGCAGCCATGACACCATGCCCGTCCGTCACAGGCCGAAACAGTAGCTGGCTTAATCGAGCGGACAAACGAGTCGGCGTTATTGCAAAGGTCAGGTGTCGGTACCGCGGTGACTTCATTATTTTTACCTACACGTGAACGGGGGGAGGTCACTGGCCACTGCCACGGAAGCATATTGATTTGCTGCCGCTTCTGATTCCGATTCGCCGCTGAGTGGCCGCATAAATGGACACGCTTGACAGCTTTATGGGGGGCCGCGAGGAGTGTGGGCCGACTATTATGGGCTGGCTATCATGGGCTATCAGCACAGGGCGCTCAGCTAGTTTTCCTCGATAGAAGGCCTTTTATTTAAGTGATATGTACGCCAGGGACCAGCACCCAGCGCACACACCGTTATTCAACATGACCCTGCCTTAAGGAACATCTGGTGTCCCGAATGGATGATTGTGTTTGTTTGCTCTTAACCCTCCTGCTGTCCTCCGGGTCAAAATGACCCATCGCAGTACCTCTTTGTGGCAGATAGAGGGCGCTAAACCTAATTCTACAGCTTACACACACACATGATGTGCACTGCTGGCAC
>JAODUG010004990.1:0-10261 GCA_027564795.1 Aphredoderus sayanus
AATAAATACACTCAGCAATGCCAATTGAAAAACACACAAATCATACACAATCAGATGGCGCCGCCATGTGGCGAAATTCGAGATTTCTGAGTACATTACGAGGGTTGAACAACTCTCATTGGTGAAAAGTGGTCCAGTTGACATTCATTGGCACCACTACAATGATTGTATTTTCATTGGCACCACTACAATGATTGTATTTTCATTGATCATGTCCAAACTGCAGCAGTAATCTGAATGTGGAGCTGCCATGATCAAGTGGTTCACAAGGCTAGATAATCCCTGTTAGGGTATGGCCATATCTGCATCCTGCAAATTCATCCTATTTAGATGTGAGCCTTAATCGCGACCATGCAAAGCATTTTGTAGCTGAACAAGCAGGTCCATCTACACAATACCTTATGTCTTTTCATGACTACTATCTCCAAGTCATCATCACTACCTTTTCTCAGCTACGTTCACATTGGTGAGGACACTGTGAGGCAGCTATAAAACCACCCCCCCCCCCCTTTTATTCTGAAGAAAGAAGCATATTTTCATATGGCGTGGGTATATGAAAAGACAATCGCTGTCTCTGTGCTCAGAGATGGTATCTCTTTCCGACCTTCTCCTGCCTCTTGTTTCCCCCCCATCCTTTTTTTTTTCATTTTTTTTTTTTTCGTTCTTTCTTTTTTTAAATTCTTTGACTCTTTGTCCTCGGCTTGCCCCTACTTGTTTCCCTACAGCTATAGCACTGCTGGGCTGCAATGGCAATATCCTGGAGGGGGAGAGAGAGAGGGAGGGAGAGAGTGTGTGGCTATGAGAATGGATTTCAAAAGATATTCCAATAATATGGCAAATTGTAATAGTGAAGAAGGTCATACATTCCATATTAACATTCATTTATCATTAATCCACGGTTCTATTGTTAAAAAAAGGAAAATAGAACATGAATTATTTAATTCAACCTGTGAGGTAACACAATGCATAGGACTTTTTTTACATTGTTCAGAGAGTATTTCTACAGTCTGCTAGAGAAAAGATAGCATTTACCGCTTGTCACAGAAACTAGCAGGAAGTGAATTGACTGAGATATGGATCTGAGTGTAGTGTTACCCGTTTTCTATGTTTTATTAAAAAAGTTTTTGTTTGCAACTGGAGAAGAATATAGTGGGTTTAAATTATTGGTAGCAGCATGCTAAATTTGTCTGACGACATGCCACAAACCAGGTATTTAAAGAATACCTGCAGTCTATACATGGCTAAAATCTCCAATTGATGTGTATTTGGTGAGTTCAAGAAAACACGAAAATGCTCATTGATGCTTTTATTATTGTAGCCAACTTGGAATGTTGTGCACAGCCATTTTGCCTAGAAGGTAACCAAACACAAGCTAATGAATGTTGTTAATGGCTGGTGTGGAAGACATTAATTAAAGAGTATTGAATAAAAGACAGAAATGTGGTCTGCAATCCAAGTGAGGCGCCTTGGATAGTTGCCAGAGACAATACCTTACATTTCACAAATGTAAATACAGCCAAGGTGAGCTTAACCCTCGTGATGTTCTTAAAATATAGACTTCTTTATGTATTTGTGTTGTTTCTTTGTGCCTTTTAATCCTCAGTTTCAAACTTGCACCTTGCTGTGCCAGCAGTGCACCATATACAGTATGTGTGTAAGCTATAGAATTAGGTTTAGCGCCTTCTATCTGCCACAAAGAGCTAGTGATTTGGGTCATTTTGACGCTAAGGACATCACAAGGGTTAAGCCCTCTTTCACCAACTTGTTTTACATGATGTGTGTAGTAGAGTGGCGTGAATTCCAGCTGTCAGTAGTAGACTTTTATTACACTAAAACAATCAACAAAAACGAGCTGCAATACATGTGAAGTTTGTGTGTGTCCTCCCCTACAAAACTTTTGGAACGGTAAAGGTGGTTGTTTATTATATACAGTGAATACAATATGTTATAATCAGACTTTTAGAATGTATTTACCGATATTAGATATTAGATACAAAATGTGCAAATGTGTTTGTATATTGTCCAGCCCTCGTCCCCTTCAAATGGTTGGATGATATTTACCCCTGCCCTTGTTTGTCACAGACTGATGTTTTGGGGGTTTTCTTCACAGTTCTCACAATATTTCTCTCACAACTGCATTTGTTTTCCTTGGTCAACCCGTTGGATGTCTGTTCAGTATGCCAGTGGTTTCTTTCTTTTTTAGGACATTGCATATTGTTGTAAAGGCGATGCCTTTGCAATAGCTCTCTGACCAATCATTTATTTTCCAAGCTTCAAAACGGCTTGCTATTCTCCCAAAGATAGTTTCAAGTCTTCCCAAGCAAAAACCTGTGTATAAATGTGTAATTATTTATAGTGTAACCAACCAATCAATCTAACAGGACATACCGGGGCAAGAAGTAAGACACTCACATCTTCCAATATGTTTTTGCTCACCTAAACATTTGGGTGGTCTGTTTATGAAATATGCTAAGTTCTAGGCTGTTAACACACCTACTCTCTAGATGATACCAGGAAAAGCTGAAATGCATTGTGCCTTCTCATGTACATGTAGGCTCCATGTTTTTATATAAAACTTTATTGTCATCAGAGTAGCATGCAAACAATGGAATTAGCCTGGCTGTTTTGCATATAAAAGTGTATTAGGATACCCAATAGATCTATGTATGACATGCAGTTATATAAGAAAACGTGTGTGTGTGTGTGTGTGTGTGTGTGTGTGTGTGTGTGTGTGTGTGTGAGAAACATTTTATGATGGAGTATCATATTGCAAAGGCAACATTTACCTTATTTTTCCACGAGTGGACAAGCATCTGATACATCTGTAGGCCTGCATGTTTTTATTCAGGGCCCTCATTGGTCGGCACTGTAGCACACACACAACTTCCTGTGTGTGTGTGTGTGAGAAACTACAGTCAGCAGTAGCAGTAGCACAACAATACACAGAGCCTGTGTATTATATATCTCAGTTTACATTTCTGGTCAGGTTGATTGACTTTGGAGGTATTTGATATAGAAAATGAGCATTTTAATGATGTATCTGGAATTGTACAATGCCTGTTTTGTGGCTTGCAAATGTATAATTTGAGCATCCTGGGATCTATATTTCCCACCTGTATATGATGTATTGCAATGACTGGGCAAGTAAATGTAACTTCTCACCCAGCATTATATTTGCTGCATTTAGTAGGCCTATTGTACATATACAGCATGTTATTTCTTATCAAGGCTGGATGAAATTGTGTAGCTTTTCGTATGGAACACAGCTTATATGTGCTGTTATTTGGAAAGAATACACAAACCACACAGTGAGCAGTTACATATAAAAGTCCACTGTCTGAGAAACATATCCCATCCAGGTTGCTGAATAACGCATCTGAGGGTCAGCTGAGGGAGAGCTCAGCTGTGTTGCAGTTGTCTGTCGGTGTGTGATACTGTAAGTCTGCAGTTGAATGGTGTTTAATATAGATCTTAGCCAGCCTCCCCTGCTGTGCTATTCCGTGAGTTTGGGAAAAGTGTTCCATCTGCATTTGTTGATCCCAGACTGGGTTAGTGTTGCATTTCATCATGGTGAAGGTCTGTTTCATATCCATGAGTATTTACATACTCTTTTCAAACGTGTTCAACTTGGGAAATTTAACAGTGATATAATTTGCTGCCTTTTGCTAGATTATAATACTAAATTTAAATCGGTCTATTTATACACACAAACTAGAGTGAGAGATGTATAACCTCGTACATAGACAATGGTCTGTCAATGAGAGAATGGTCTAAAAGTGCCGCCAAATTTGCAGTGCTCAACCACACCACCTATTGTGAGAGTTTTCCAGTTCACGGGTGACATTCTACAACAGCTGATTTAACCACATTTTATCACCTCCAGAAGCAGTTGCAGTATGTAATTATTTCGGTATTTTGGCTTTAGAGCCCAATTGCTCATCTCCCATAAGGGGTAATAGGTAGAATATTCACTGCAGTAAACTGTTGATATGATAATCACTAACAATGCCATAAAATGTAGACACTCTAGACAGGGTGTTGGCAGACAACAATATATTAAGAAATGTTGGAAGTGTCCTCGATAACCCTTAATGGAGGTGGAAATGGTCTCTACTGTCCACAATCAGATGTCCCTCCTACATGCAGTGAATGCTGGCTGGATGTCTGCCTGCATATAGATAAAGACTGGTGGGGAGTTCTGAAAAAGTGAACTCGGTATTGAATAATGCATCCCAGCCATTGTAAAATAATTTTTAACTTCCAAAACACACATTAATGCTACAGACAGTACTGTGTGTGAGTGTGCATGCGACTATGTATTTGGCCTAACAGGATGAGCTTTCGTGTGGAACAACAGAATGCCATGGGAGGAAGAGAGGTCATAGGGTACAGGAAGTGGAGAGGTTTCCAGATCTCAGCTAAGACACAACCCCCATTTTCATTTCAAGCCTGAAATATGCTGAAAAGTTCCGATGTACTTCTTTCGCCTCACAAATCATAAGACTGAATTGGGTTACCTTACGTACAGTATATACAGTATGTTTTCTGGTTAAAAACCATCCTGATATTTCAAGCTATGTCTCTTCAGTTTGCTTTTAGAGTGTGGGAACTCAATGCCAACAGGTGTCATCATATCATTAGCAGGCGATTGGACAGCTAATCTTCAGTTAGTCTGAACAACAAACATTTTTTGTTTGTTGTACACACACAAAACTATACACTAGAAGACTTTTAAAAAGTATTTCTAAAGACTAAAACCTGACACCCTCTTCTAAATATAATGTGTTATTAGTTTTTAGTTGCATACAAATTTACAAAGAGTGGGGATATTGAAGGGTCATTATTTGCAAGACTTTAACTACTGTAGATTCCTTTTGACATACTTTCCCATCATGCTGCTGGTAAAAATTTAATTAAACTTTCTACACTTTCTAAATAGGAACAGAAAGTTGGGTAGCCTGCACCACACAACAATATCCTAGCTTTGGCAATGTGTTTCCAATGTGTGGGGCGGAGTTACTAAGGGACCAACCTATAACAACCCATATGTTTATGTTTTTATTTAAAGGAACTCTGTATAATATTGTCTACCCCTACATGTCACACTAAGCAGTAAGCACCAGAATCTGTAAAAAAAAAACACACACACACACACACACACAAACATGCACTTGCAACCAAACCGACTAGGAAAATAAAGAATATGAGGAGCTTTGATTACAACAGGGATGTCATTCTCTGCTCAGGATGCCATTACTCCACTACAGTATATCTTGAGATAAAACATAGTTGTTTGCTGCTTTATTAATGTTTAAAATGGCATGTGTATAGGACTTTAAACTATACAGTATATCCAACTATTACGTTTCATGTTGTAGGAATGTAGTTGTTTGACTGCTGGTCATAGAGACTTGTAGGTGTATTTTGTCTACTGCATACCAACTACGGCCAAGAGTTGGCACTGTATACACTTCTGACAAATGACAACTGGCTAATGTTCCACCGAAAAATAATATAAATGCGACATGGTGTTTTTTTTCTTTCTTTCTTTTCTCTCTTGTTTGTTAAATACCTCAACTTTGATTACACAAACCGATTTGAATACTCCTGTGCGAATTGTAGCAAAACATTTAATTTCTTCATGTCTCACACAAATGCACACAGATAATCAATACCCATGCAGTGTCTCTCTCTGACACATAAAGTACAGTATACACAGAAACAAAAGCACACAAGGACAAATCCATTAAAATATCTGGACATCAGTAAATTCTGCGTACAGCCCAACACAGCAGTGATGGGAAGGGTCTGTTAATAAGTCACTGTTTTTTAGACGCTATGGTGCTTTAATTCCAACTTGCTTCCGTATGCAGAGCATAAATTATAAACTGCTTTGCTGTGGATTCTAAACTTTTGCAAGTCTGCCCTATTAGTGTTGAGGGTATGTTTAGGGCAGTGGTTGTCAAAATTTTCAAACAAAACAAAATGGTTCATGGTTTACGACCCACTCATAATGTGTAACCAACTTTTTGGAATTTGAGGGTAAAAACTTTGAGAGCTGCTTGAGTTTAGAGCCTCATTTGTATGATTTAAGTTGCATGAATTCAATTACTCAGCATACAGAACAAATGTAATAACCATTTACATACGGTAGTGATCGGTTTCTATTATATGAAATGTATTTTGTGCTGGGTCATCCAAACAGTCATAGACAACAAACTGCTTCCTTGAACGAAGAAGAATCTGTGTTCCCTCTTCTTTGTATCACTTATGTTTCACCGCAAGTTGACATCTCGTGCATTATGATCTCTCTCTCTTGCTTGCTCTCTCTCTCTCTCTCTCTCTCTCTCTCTCTCTCTCTCTCTCTCTCTCTCTCCCTCTCCCTCTCTCTCTCTCTCTCTCTCTCACTGTCTTTCTTAGGGCAGAGGTTGTCAGACTGTCTGTCAGCCTATGGCCTTGTCCCTCTAGGGGGACAAAGCTCCTGTTCTTCCTGGGGAAAGCCCCCACCCATGCCGGAATTCTCCTCTCGCCTACGGGTAGGGAGCACAGCCAGCCCTACCACACCACGGGGGGAGGTAGGGAGAGGGAGAGACCGACAGGAGAGAGAAAGTGAGGAGTGATATTAATTTGGGTATAGAGAAGGCAATAATGAGTGTAGAATGAATTTTTAGGATGCTTTGTACCTGAGAGAGGCAGGCTTAACTGCCAGTTGTGGTTACTGCCAGTAGTTTATCACTGTATTATGTAGAAGCAATTGTGTGTGTGTGTGTGTGTGTGTGTGTGTGTGTGTGTGTGTGTTTAAACCAGTCACATGCTTAATTTCAATCCAAGCACAGTACAACTTTTAATGAATGTGAAGGCCATACCTGATTAGGGTTGTAAGACAAACCGGTCTAATCAGATGTGCAAGCCTAATGAAGTCTAGTTGAAAGTGAAATAAATCTGAAGGACATATTACATTGACATGGATGTACTTTATCAACCAGGTATGCTATGGTTATGTGACCATTTCCTGTGAATGAGTCTCAAACTATAGCAGTTCAGCTTGAGACAGTACCAGCACAAAACAACGGGGCTACCTCCGGTGCATGTCATTAACGCAACTGACAAACTCTTGTTTCAGTCAACAAACAATCCCAAACAGAGGCCTGTTGTCATGGAGACCAGTTGTCTTCTTCTCAACAGTGTTGGTTTCTCCTCCCTATTAGGAAAGCCAGTCATTCCGGATCAACTTAGTCAGCATACGCCCTGCTTAAATTAAATGGTGGGAACTGATTGGGTTCTGGTGAATTGTAGGTCAGATGTTTAAACCCTGTGTGGGTGATTAAGCCAGTTGTAACACTGACTAACCTAGCGGCAGTATGTACACTGAGAACAAAAGAAGAGAGGATGAAATGAAAACGGCAGCATGGTAATGAACTGTGGACACACTCTGGCTTAACACAGGAAGTGAAATACAAAAATGGTTGCATGTTATGCATGCCGAGACTGCTAATACGCATTTGTGTATGTGTGTGAACCTCTCCCTTTCCAAATTTTCTCTGTATGTGTCTGTCTCTCTCTTTCACTCTCCCTCAGCCCCCTTGTCTGTTTGTCTGTCTGTCTCTCTTCCTCTGCTACCCCCATTATCACCAATAATTGATAATGTTAACCCCTGTCAGTGTCTGGTGTCACATGTACCCTCTTAACTCCATTTTCCTAAAATAGCACAATGGTCAGTGGATGGAATAGGAAAATAGATGTATTTAGAGCCCTCCTAATCTGGCTAATTGGCCTAATACAGGCATTACTTCCTGGTTGTAATGATACAGAACGCAATCTTAAGGAAGCCATTGAAGTGACTGACGAAAGCAAGTTTTTGAACAGACTAACTGGTGAGCTTCAAATGGACAATTTGATTTGGTGTCAATACATAGACTATTTTTATTGTTCTAGGAATGCATCATAGAGTGCACATCATTTCACTGAGCTCAAGTGGCATATTTATCAATCATTAGTTTTTATTATGTTTGCATAGAAAACATATTTGTAATTCAAGTTATTTAACAATGAATCAGGATAACCCCAACAAAACAAATGATGATAACCGATGTGTTTCCAGAAAAGTCACGAAAAATATTTTGAAGTGTGAAATGAACATTGACCGCTTTTTAGCGCTGTATCCTATGTGTACAGTGAGACATCAGACTGCATTCTGAGTGCTGCTAGATTCCTAGCAGCCACAGAGACACACACAGGCTCACACACCGACACAGCAGACTAGCGGATCTCTGGTCAAGTGTCCCTTTGTGACGCCAGTTGCCTCTGGGCGCTTGGCAGAGCACAGGGTATCCACTGTTGGAAGCAGACAGTGAGGGGGAAAAAGAGCGAGAGATAACCCAAAACATGTACATTCATATTTATTCATTTGCAAAACAAGTAAACATTTGGCTGTATGCTCTAAAGCTTGGATGGAAAAAGAATTGTAAAAAACCCCAGCAGAAAGTGACTCCAAATAGCAAGATGCACACTTCCCTCTATATAGCAAACATTCTCCTCTACTTCTCTTCCCCGCCCAATTCATTGCAAGTGTGGCGACTGTGCCAACATGGGTTTAATCGGACAACTTTGGTCAAACTTAGAGCAATGTTGGTTAGAGTTTGTGTTGACTAACTAATGCATCGACCACACGGTTACACGATTTCATCAAAACAATTTTTTTGTTTCTACATGCAATAATGCAGAAGGACTTCTAGAGCAAGTGAGCTGTGCTTATTGTTCTGTACATTACCCAATACATTCAGCGTGGACAAATGTGTAACAGAAACAAATCTATGAATTCCTATTATAGAGCACAAGGATAGCACAAGGATTACTGTAGAATAGAACTGGCAACATTCCATAGCAACTGATTGTTGTGTTGAAGCTCTGAACATGTGCTGACCAGTCATCACCTGATGTAAACAAACAGTAGGTTTGAGATGTGTCAACAAGGGATAGATTGATATCAGCGTTTTGGTGCTCAAGCTTCTATGATGCAGGGTTGTATGGCCATGTTTCAGTCAAAATTTTGCTGTGTCACAGGAAGGCTATTCCTAAACCTTTGAATTATAACATACCATATAAACAGCTACAGTATAAACATTTTTATTTATTTTATTTTACACAAATATTTGCAAATTTTATTTAAGATCACAAAACTAGACAATAATATTAACATCTTCGCTAATGTTTTCATGGCCCCATGGGTGCCCCAGACCCCAACTTTGAGAACCACTTGTTAGCAATGCAAGAATGTTTCAGTCAATTGGGGCAAAATGAGGAAGAGGAAGTGAGAAAGTGTGTTTGTGTTACATTTGGACACTGCATGATTACTTTACTTACTTACATGACGACTTACTGTGTTTAGCATTCCAAATTATTTTAATTTCATTACAACCGTACACATTGAAATTACAAAAATGGAAATCCTGCAAGTAATTTTCTTGTTCTTTCTTTCCTTCTTTCCTTCCAGTCCTCCTGGCTCAGCCTATAGAGAATGAAAGTATGGAGGGTTTGACGTTGAAGATCACAGACTTCGGTCTGGCCAGGGAGTGGCACAAGACCACCAAGATGAGCACTGCTGGAACCTATGCCTGGATGGCCCCTGAAGTCATTAAGTCCTCCACCTTCTCCAAAGGCAGTGATGTCTGGAGGTCAGTTAGTGTGTGTGTGCATGCATGCTGAGGCTCACTAGATGCATTTAGATGGCCATTTTTGATGTGTTGTTACATTAATTTATAACATGTTATTTTCCTAACAGGTCTGTTTGGTTGCCATATGTAATATAGTGTGTATGATTTAGGTATTTCTATCTTTCTATTTACAATCCATGTGATCTATTTATAGAGAGCTAGCTATCTAAAAGCCCTATCCCCACTCCTGCTAGACTTTCTCTGTGCTGTTTCCATCCTTCTTATCGTAATTGTATACATTATTAGGGCCACATTCTAAGCGAAATGGGCATAGACATCTACCAATGCATCTTATAACCTTGTTATAAGAAATGTACAACTGTGATTTTTTTCCAGCTTCTACAACAATTACACTTCCGTTAAGTGTGTAATTGCTGTTCACTATTTTTTGGGTTCTAATCACTCTGCACCTTTGACAAACCGTTATAACAGTACTAGATATTGTTGGAACTTGTGCTAGTTGGTTAGTGATTGTAACACGTCAAGCGTGAGTGCGAGCGCTGAGTGAAAGTAAAAGAACGAAAAGCAGGCGAAACTCCAAAACAGGC
>JAODUG010004991.1:0-10261 GCA_027564795.1 Aphredoderus sayanus
GCACTAGCTCTTTGGCGCAGATAGAAGGCGTTAAACCTAATTCTACAGCTTACTCACACATATGATTCGCACTGCTGGGACAACAAGGTGTGTGTTTAAAACACGAGGACAACAGGAGGGTTAAAAGGCCCAAAAAAAACTTTTTAACATTCAAAATTAAATAAACAATAAACATAAAAAACAATATATATATATATATATAAACACTAAGCACTTGATTAGTTAAGCCTTTCCGTTTGTGTTTTTATATGGTTGATTACAGTGTAGTAGACATAATCACATTATTGTCTGCTTAGAATTGCTGGTGTATGACCTGTCCAACTATTGACAAATGTAATACATATATGTCGCTTTGGATAAAAATGTCTGCCAAATGCCGTAAATGTACATGTACATGTAATTACATAAAGAAAAAAATGAACAAAGAAATGAATACACACAGCACTGATAATAAAGAGATCTACACAATCAGACACGATCAGATGGAGCCATCTGGTGGTCCAATGCGATATAATTAGGGCAACAGGAGGATTACATAATCAGATTTTGCTGGTAGCCATCCCCATGACATTAGTATGCAATTTCCTGCAGTTAAATTACATACAGTCTAACTTATTTAATTGTAGACACATTTTGCAACAGGACAACAGATCAGATAGCAACAAAAAAAGCTAGTGAAGTGACATCAAACTGTCCAAAGCATTATACCAATAGACACTGTTCAGTGTCTGTGTGTGGGTCTCAGACACTTCCCTTAGAATCAATGCTATAGCATACGCAGACACAAATATCACATTAGCACAAAGAAACGAGACCCCATGAGGCCCCAAAGAGAAAAGGCCCCTACAGGGCTGAATGTATTAAATCTGGGTTATCGATGTGTGGTGGGTGGGGTTGAAGGTAAGAATGAGAACACAGTGTCAGTATGCAGAGCATCCAACCGTGTCATTAACACCAACTGGGTTCAGGTCCTGGTGGGCAAGATGTGGCCTCACTCCCCAGGGACTCTCTCACTCCCGCTGCATGTTTCTGTCTCTCCCGACACACACACACACACACGCACACACACACACACACACACACACACAGACACAGGCACGCATGCAGCCATGCACACACACACACACACACACATTTGGCTTGAATATGTATCACCTGGGACCACTATTGACCACCCTGAGCTTTTTTAAAGTTTTCTAATTTCTGCTGATTTACTGAATAATGCAACAGTAAAGCAAACAGGGAGACACACACACACACACACACACACACACACACACACACACGCGCACACAATGTACATGTTGAAATACACCACACACAGGACAAACAGCCCTCTGGCCTGCTGCATGGACAGCCTATGAGGCAGCTATAAACGCTACTTGACAGATGAACATACAGTAGGACATCCTAGCTCATAAATCAGCAAATGTCCCGCCGCAAATGTGACACACACACCCTGTCCTCTTCCTGGTAAAGTACAGCATGTGTGTTCTGAGATAACACAATGGGTCAGCCAATGTTGCACTGTAATCAACAAAAACACACACCCACACACACACACACATACACACACACTAAGAGATCTATGAGCGTGGACACACTAACACACCCACACACACATCCATAGCCAGCGGCAGTGTAGTTTCAGCCACAACGCCTCAGCCTGTGAGCGAGACAACACGTAAAGAGCAGTCAGACTGTTCTAACGCTCACATTTACAATCTAAACAGTAAACTTTCTGCGCGGCAGCTGTGGCAAGATAAGCAGCCTGTTATTCAAGTTAAGTACGGTTATAAAACTGCTGGTGTGAAGCATTGGTTATAAAGTCAGCTCAGGCTAACCAGGCCCTGAGCCGACAAACATGAGGATGCAAGAAGGGTGGCTAGCCTAGAGCTGAATTTGTTATGAATCAAACTGAAAGTGGTGTGTAACAGAAAATAAACACACAAATGAAATGAAACAAACCTGGTTACCTGGTCTAAGACCAGTCAGAGCAGTGGGGAATCAAAACATTACTACTGCTAAAAGACTACTGACATGTTAGGTCAAATACATGTTAAATGTTAGTGACAAATACTGTACATTTGACTTTAGTTGTCCAATAGTCCCTCTGTGTAAGCATGCAAAGACATAGAAAACAAAGACAGACACTTGTTTTTGCGGATGGAGAATGACATGACACCCATTAAACAGTGGCACCTGCTACTTTAAATTACAATTAGATTTCCTTTACAAATGAGATCCATTTATCTGGCCATTCTGCTTTGACTACGGTTGCAAGCTACTCTGTAAACACAAGACTGGGCCAGGCAGACACACCTGATAACAATGCTTATCGTTTCTACGCAGCAACAAACGAACTAACGGCCCGCTATGCTAAGACTTCCTATGCCATTAGGGCCAACAGTGCCATCTGGACACATTATATTATCCAGACGTAAACAAATACGGACTGGCCACTGGAAACCCAATATGGCAAACAATACAGGAGACATGCTGATGATTGATATATTAAGAAAAACATTCTAACAGAAGAGCAAACTGATTTTAAAAAAGAGCCAAAAGGTGAAAGGTTTGGCAATGGGTTTAAACGCTTGTTACAGTACTATACACAAAAAAGGCTGAAAGAGGTTTCAGTGTTAATGATAGCTTTGATGTGTCTGTACTGCATAACACAGATAGGCAGAGAATCAATTTGTATACATTAGTTTTTCACACACAGGCATACAGTAAATATGCATAGAATCTATATGGATGAGAGTTGGCTGTTAATGTACTGTATGTTCAGTCGACAGAGGACTGGTAAACTAACCTTCACCTTAATTTAATTTAGAGGGGATCTATTATCTCTCTGCCTACATAAGTGAAATTATACATTCAAACAAAAACAATCAACAGAAAAAAGAACAAAAACAAGGGAAATAATTGTTCAAAGTTCAAAATGAAAGTATTAATTTTTTATTTTTTTTTGCTTTTGCTTTTAGGTTTTGTTGAATATTGCTACATCTACTTGATCGTCTGGAACCAGGCAATAATTTAATACAAGACTTTGAATTCTTCATTATGAAATATGCATTTTGTTTGAATAAACGGTCTATGCTTTTTTGTCTAGGGTCTGTGTATTCACACAGGTGTGTGATTCTTGAAACTATAAACTATCTCTGTTATGTGTTAAAACATGGTGTCATTGAGTAATTTATAGCTGTAACACAAAACACACAAACCATCTCATAGTTGTATCCCAGTTGAATACAAAATGGTGTCTCAGGGACTGGGAGAGACAAAGGCAACAGTATTTAAAGAGGGAAAGTAAGCAACCATGGAAAAATAACAGACGGACAAGGCTAGCTATACTGTAAGCCTAGCACTTTTCTCCATAGCATATTAACCCCCCCCCCACCCCCAACCCCACCACCACCACCAATGATATGACCCCTGTCCCCATCTCTTCATTCAACCCAGCTATTCCATAATACGTCATGTTAAGTCGGGAATGGCTCTCCTGGGGCAACACATGTGCGTGATATTTTAGCAGGGTGTGTGAAACTGCCTTATATGGCCACACTGATTTAAGCATGGGTATGAAAATCTATCTACAGTATCTGATATATCTATCTATCTGTCTATCGATTGATCGATGGATATATTGACTGATCAATCTATGCCACCAAATACATTGTCTAGATAAACCAGCACAAACTACCCAAAGAATGTGTGTGTAAACATGGCTGCTCATGGCCACATAGCTCAGACAACATTATTGCTTGCCAACTCAGCCCTCAGTGTGACTCAGCGTCAGCCCGGATGCTATGATGACCCAAGCCACTGATATTTACAGTGTCCCACACAGTCGCAAAAACAGTTCAAAGCAGTGATTGGCTTGTCTGCCCACAGTGGCTATGTATCTCAAACAATGTATATTTGGACAAACTTTACATGGCTTGCAAAAAAGCTACAGTAACAGGCACACTTAGGGCAACAGTGATCTGTCAGTGTTGCCACTTACTGTAAGTCTCGTGAATTTAGCCTTAGAGGGATAGGGCACATACAGACCTAAACCACAGCATGCCAAAAGCAAACTAAACCACAGCAGTCTATCATTGCAATATTTGCTACTTTTTACCATTTTACTATTTTGCAAGTAGTGAATCTAAAATATCCTGATGGGACATTTTTCTTCTCTGTATACAGTATCACTCCGCCACAAGCAAATTATATTAACAAATCGACTGAATAGGAAATACACGAAAACAACCTGCCACAAGCAAATATTTCTCAGTCCTACACTTCAATCCGGAAACAGATAAACTAATTAACTATCCTGAAACAAACATGAAACACACACACGCCTTAATGCAAGACAAATACAATGTGTCATTTTAGTAATGGTACAGGTAAGTCATTGTACCATCAAGACAGACTGACTACTATTGTATGTAGGCTGGCCTTCAGTAGCTTCAGGCAGGTTTAGAAGAAGCTCTAACAGGGCTGAAATGGAGAGGCAGGCCAGAATCCCAGTCCACATCTCCCATCAGAGACCTAATGAGCTGAAAACAACTGACCAAGCTATAGCAAGGTAGAGGGAAGAGGACAAGCCCTATAACTAAAGGTCAGCCTTTGGCCTTCTGTGGAGCAGCTACTGTGAATGTAATAGAGGTGTGCGTGCCTGTGTGTGTGTGTGTGTGTGTGTGTGTGTGTGTGTATGTGTGTGTGCGTGTGCGTGCGCCTGTATCTGGCTGCAGCTGCTAAGCTCCATCATAGAGAAGATGGGGTGCCTTGCTGGAGAAAGAGGGGCAAGTTAGGGGAGAAGAGGGGTGAGATCTCCACCCCCCTGCAAGCTGACTGCCTCCTCCACTTATCTTGAAGCGACCACTCCCCTACCACCACGCAAAAGCCTTGACCTCGCCTCTACCCACAGACCTCCCCCAAAACACTGCCCTGACCTCTGGCAATGCCGCTGAGGCCCCCAGGCCCCCATCACTTTTGGAGGGGGAGGTATATTCATCTATCCAACCCTCCCTCTCACCTCCCTCCAAATTCTGTATTTTTATTCCTGCTTTCTCTCTCTCTCTTTCTCTCTTTCTCTCCCTCTCGCTCTCTCTGTCACTCCCTATCTTTCTTTCTCACTCTCTCTGTCTCTCATGCTGAATAGGAGGGTCAGTTCAAAGGGCTTCCAAGCAAGGCTGCTGGTTTGCGCTGACATGCTTTGAAGTAAAGAGTGGTTCTAAACATTCTGAAGGTACTAAGGCCTGGTTTTTATGAAGCAGCACACTGAGGCACCCAGAATAGACTTGCAAACCAGTATTACTGCCCTCCCAAACCTTGTGCCCATTACAGCAGAGCACATGATCCGACAGTAACAAAGTGTGAGCTAACCATTTGTTGTTGAATGTTTTGTTAAGCTTTCCATAAGTAAACAGTGACTAATGAATAGCTAGATATTTATAGAAGTTATTTAATGGAGGCTGACAATTAAAGGGACACTCCAAACACACAAGGGCGATTGTTCAGGGTTCTAGAGAAACCATAATTATTGAGAAGTGGTCCTTTAATGTTGCACCACAACAACTTTTGTAGAGAAGAAAGGATTTTTTGCACTCCAATTAAATGAGTTTACATTAGTGTAATTTCAAAAGCAGAAGTTGTCATGTCATGTACAAATGTTTCGATTCATGCCTTTTTCCTGTTTGTACATTACATTTCTATTAAAACACAAACAGTTAAATAACATGACAATACCAAACCTGATATGAAGAATACAAATAAATAAGGATAAGCATATACCAGTACATGTTTCTAACAATATATTTTACATAAGAACAAAATATGACACTTGAACATTAAAACATGATCCTATATTAACTCATTAACATTGTGGTCAAAAAAGCTTCTAAGCCTCTCGATGGATGATGCCTCTGGGAAATACTTCTGTCTGTGAGGACATTTGAGCTGAGGATTTTCTCATGTCAGGACTGGAGAGGAATTAAAGAGGCCTGAGGATAATCTGATGGAATCAATGACTTCTTATCACTCTGCCTCATCATAAAATCTAAAACCACAGTTTTCATCAGGCAGGGACAAGAGGGTACGATTTAAAACAGCACTGTGATGGTGAGGGAGGGCTAGCTTAACTGTCATTCACTTACCAACTGGAGACTAGGTCTTACTGGGTTACTGAATGTCAGGGTTGAAATATTCAAAGCCGCATGGGCCCTCAATATACTTTTATAATCAAAAACATTTGCAACCACACATCATATAAAGAACCTTGTTGACTGATTGATATGGAGGCACACAGTGAATAGCAGGGAAAGGGCACTATTTGTGTTCGGGTTTCTCTTAACATTATATTACTTTCTTACGTAACTAAATTCACAGTAACACTTTAACGACTCACACTGCAGAATGAAATAGACGGTGAGACACCAGACACACAGTATATGGATAATTCACCACTGCACTTACTGATAGCCACGGGGGAGCAGATAGTATAGGGTAAAAATCAGAGAAAGGCAAAAGCGAGCCATGCAACCATTATGACATAGAGAGAAGGGTAAAAGGAGAAGAGATACAGCGCTGTTCATTTCCACGCCTGTTGCCGCTTTTGGCCGGGCGAGCTCCAGTCTATTGCTGTCTCCTTTCTCTGCTCTCTGCCTGCTGGCTGTGGACAGAAATGGGCCTGGGAGTGCTCATTTGAGCTTTGAAGTCCTTTGGTTGTCAGCCAAGCGTAGCGCTGTACCTGCAGCCATCTGTGAAGAGGGCCGGTACTACTTGCCTTCCATGACAGGAGAGGCCACGGCCAAGACCATGAGCCAGGGGCCGAGGTTGGAGATAGGACTGGCACTGCATCAACATACAACGCAAGACAGGGCCCCTACCTGTCTGTTTTGATGCATGCAAGATAAAACCTTGAACCCACCTTTAAAGCCGTTTCAAGGCCTTCGTCTTTCACTAAACTAATCGGCCTGTAAATACTGCCTGCCTCCCGCATTCATTTTCTATCCCCTGCCCCCTCATTCTCTCTGAAAGAGCTGAAAAATGCAGATGATATGAGAGGCTTGATTAAAAAGTGTGAACCGTTTTTCACCGTGAAAGACTCCACAGATAATGGCGAGATGGGTGGGATTTATCAGCCGAAATGAGCGGGGGCGGCTCCCACTAACCCCTTCACTGGTGTTACCTACGTTATCGGTTGGTTTTGCACCACATTAGAGGGCTTTGTTCGCCTCTTTTTTAAGAGTTCTCTGTCTGTGTGTGTGTGAGTGTGTGAGTGTGTGTGTGTGTGTGTGTGTGTGTGTGTCTGGAGGTGGGGTACCGGTAATGTGATGTGTCAATGTTAAAGACCAAACGAGACATGATAAACACAGGCAGCCATGTTGTTGTAATGTCCAGAGAATACCATGTAAATGGACTTGTGGGTTGGTGTTTGGGAGGGTAATGCCCCTGCATTATCACAAACAATGGGATTAAGGGCATGGACAGGCTGGTTTTGTGTTGTGTGTTTTGTGTGTGTGTGTGTGTGTGTGTGTGTTGGGGGTTAGTTTTAGGATGAAGGGAGGGTAGTCATGATTAGGAGAACAACAAAGCTATCATAGTCAAAACTCCTTCAAAGAAAACTCTTTGGCAAACATCCAACACACACACAAACAGACACACACGCACACACACACACTCGCACATGCATACACAAACCAAAGCACATACACTTAATTTACATATGAAACATCACAACATGATGAGCTAGAGAGAGAGAGAGAGAGAGAGAGAGAGAGAGATGACACAGACACATGCAGTCCTAAACATGAGGCCACCAATCTGTCCATCTGGCTGTCTCCTAAAATGTCACATGGGCATCATGTGCGGTGACCAGTGGTCACTTGGCTTATCCAAAACACAGAGAAGGGCGGATTGACAGATAAAAGATAGACAGCGGGGAAGGGGTGGGGTGTGGCACGGAGGGGAGGGCAGCCTCGTGTCCAAATGACGAGAGATTGCGGAGTAAGCATGCAACACAAGACATGCGAGGAGAATGCTGATCAAACCCGTGCCGCTATCTGAATTATCCCTCACGCAAGGCAGAGTTAAAAAAACAGTGCCCTTTACGCTCTATATAGGGCCGTCGCGGAATCACAGTGTAATTACAGCCTAAGAGACCCATGTTAACAAAAGCTCTTATTCACCCTGCACTCTGAGAAGGAGTAAAATATTAACCTCTGTATGTCCCAGAAGGAATACAGACTATTGGACACATTGTGAGTGGCACACTGCAGTTATTATTTACAGCACTACATAAGAGATTAAAGCACATAGGGTTTAAAACATAATTTTTTACGGTTATTTCTACTGTTTCCTTGAAGTTTCATTACTTCATATTAAACATGACTATTGTTATACCACATAATGCGTCATATTCTAGAACTAGAAGTTATTGTTTAACTATTTGTCAACGGCAACGGCAGCTTAATTTTATTTCTCTTGTAACAAGGAACACTGTATCCAATTTGGAACATGTTTTTTCATTCAATGATTTTAGGATTATTTTAATGAATCTAATACCCTTCCACGGTATGTTAACCATCTACAGTTCTGTATCTGCTAACCAGAGCTAGCAGCAGCTGTTCCACACAAGTTGACACCAGACACAGTGTGAAACTGCAATAAAGTGAAAGAAGTCCTTCACACATGCATAATTGCCAACATGGAAATGCCTTGTGCAAGCAGTCAACAAGGTTGAGGCAAGACCCCCTAGCCAATACTCCTTTAATAAAAACTAACTAATGTCGGCAGCGAATGGTGCCTCTGAATTCAAGGACCACTGAGAGCTGCTGTTAGAGTTGTTTTTAGTGAGAGCGCTCTGTAACAAATGGCAGGGGCACTGATACAGGAGGCTTTCTTGCTTAGAAGAAAATAAACGCTTGCATTTCAATCACATTTTTCTCACCAGCACAATTAAGAGAACTGTGAGTTCCACTACAAAAGGCAGTTTCCCCCCAGAAATGTCATAAGTATAGAAGCTGTGAAAATAGCCTGTGTCGCCATTGCCTAAGTTAAGAGCCTCTTGCGTTCGACTGGCCGACGCTAACATGTCATTTCAGTTCAGTCAGGGGCTTCTCTCCCAGTCCGTCTGCTTCTACAACCCCTTAGATCACACCTGTGAATTATTTCAGCACATCAGAGAGCTTATAGAACTACCTCACCCACACACACATACAGACACCACACACACACACACACATGCGCGTGCACGCACACACACACACACACACACCTCATCTCACATATTCACATGCAGCCTTCCAAAGCCTCATCCTCTTGTACTAAATGCTTTAACAAATCAATAACACAAAGGATCCCAGAATAGAGGATTCCGTTTCCTCTTTCAGAAAGGCATGATTGAATGCTTCAAAAGATGCTTCTAAAGCCAGTGTATCCATTTACATACTGTAAGCCTTTCCAAGCTAAGAGACTACCAAACAAGTCAAGAGTGTGACACCTCAAGTCAACCCACAGAAGAATGGAAATGAAGGGAAAGAACATATTTCATGGCAGAACGGAAGGCACTGACCATTTCCTCAAAAAACTGTTTTTAAAATTATATCAAACTGTAGTGAAAGCATTAACTGTAGCTTTCATACCTCAATATAAGCCTACACACACTGAAATTCAGGATTAAATATGTATTTATTTTCCTTTTTAATCAACCAAATGTATTGTTTCATGTTTACAAAACCTTGACCAGTAGCATAGGCCTGAGTTGAGCTAGACCCTGATCATCCATATACTGTAGTTACTGTGAATAGCTGTTAACTAAACACACCAGCTTGCATGTCCTAACAGGCAGGAAGAGGAGCCCTCCTGTCCCTGCCATTGGGTGTGGCCCCACTCAGGCTCCCAGAGGTCCCTGGGCCTTTCCTGCAATTCTAATCAATGTTTAAAAAACTGCAACCTTGGACTGAAAGCCCAGGTCACAGCCTGTGGGGAAGGTATCAATCATCCAGTTCCAAACAAGTGTGAGAGCAGAGAAGGTGGAAAATGAGCTGAGTTTCTTCTGCACAGAAAGACTCTCCCTCTCTCTCCCTCTCTCTCACTCTCTATCTCCTTCTCCCTCTCTCTCCCTCTCTCCTTCTATCTCTGTCCCTCTCTCGCTCCCTCTCTCCCTCTCTCTCTCTCCCTCCCTTTCCCTCTCTCTCTCTCTCTCTCTCTCTCTCTCTCTCTCTCTCTCTCTCTCTCTCTCTCTCTCTATCTCTCTCTCTCTCTC
>JAODUG010004992.1:0-10260 GCA_027564795.1 Aphredoderus sayanus
TGTGTGTGTGTGTGTGTGTGTGTGTGTGTGTGTGTGCGTGTGTGTGTGTCTGTGTTAGCGTGTGTGTGTGAGTACTGTAAATGGTGGAGTGAATGAGGCAGTGGGTGTACACATGCCTGTGCATTTCCCCAGGGGCCCGTTTACCGGATGGTGTGTCTCACCACCATTGGTCATCATTATTGTCTTTGCCTTGCTAATCAGGAGGAAGACACAACAATGTCAGCAGCCTTGTAATACAGTCAGGTGTGTGTCTCGTGGGCCCACGCGCTTCTTCCGCTGCCTGTAGACAATGTCAGCCTCGCCCCTTGTGGTCTTCCAACCGGATTTTCTACACGTAAATTACTTTGGTCATGTGTGAGACTTATAAGACACAGTACTGGACTTGCAAAATGAAATGTGTCACTCAACAGAAAGTGACACATTTCATTGTGTGTGTGTGTTTGTGTGCGTGTGTGTGTGTGTGTGTGTGTGTGTGTGTGTGGGTGGGGAGGTTAAGCTTTTGAAACCTCCAGATAAACAGTAATAGTGACAGACAGCAACAACAACAAAGGCCAGTAAGCAAGTGTGGGAAAAGGGAAACAGGGAGACCAAATACACAGGAAGGATGTATTCGCTCTGTGCGATGGAATCAATGGCGAGTAAAAATGGGACAGGATTTGGGCTCCAATTCACAAACTTCTGAGATCTGCCGGATGTGTCAGTAGCATGTGTGTTTGTGTGTGTTGAAATTCATAAAAAAACATGGACAATGTTAATAGGTGCAGAAATTAATCAATCATCTAACAACAGCATCTCAAACTTTCATGACTTGGATATATTCGGAATCATATTTTGTTATCTCTAGCAAAACTGACGATATCAATAAACATATATATATATAATAAACATATATATATATAAAAAGTTTACGTTTATTGTTTTAAATACAGTCTACTATAATATTTGCATATACAGTATACTGCCCTACAAAGCCTGCATTTATTACGCAAACAGTCAAACTGAGAAAAATTACTTTAAATGTGTTTTTAACTGGCTAGTTTTTTTCTCAAAAACTAAAACAAACTGAACTCTAAAACTTTGAAATAAGATAAAGCAGATATCAAGAAGTTTTGACCAGATAAGTAGTTACTGCGGTTAGCCTTTGTAGGGTGGTATAATTGGTCATGAAATAATAGCATTTTATACCTACCTTACATGCACTTTTCTTTTGTGTGTGTGTGTGTGTTTGTGTGTATGTGTGTGTGTGTTTGAGAGAAAGAGAGGGGGCACCTGCAGGTGTTTAGGCCCTGCTTGTTGTCAGCATTGCATTCAGACTGCCAGTGGCCAGCCAGGCAACAACACTGGAAGCGTCTCCCTCTCGTCTCGGTGGGTGGTTTCTTCATGGCGTTCACCAAGACATCTGTTGTGGAGAGAGGTGGCATTCTAATAACCATTGACCTGTCAGCAGGCGATTACCCATGGGGCCTTTGGAGGGGAAGAAATGACATCCGATGAAACAAAGAGGAAAAATAGATGGCGAAAGATAGGTTGACGTCACTGCTTTACTGTAGCTTTGGGGGCGAGCTTATGCTTCGCCAATATTGCACCTGTCACACCAAGTGAAAGAAATATTGAGTGAGCATCTAATGACCAGAGGGGGCAACACTGAGACAGAAGGTAATACACAGCAACAATGTCTTATGTGCATTGTCCAGTCCTCAGCCACTGTTAGATAGCACAGTGTTGGTGTGACCTTTGCTGAGAGCAGTTCCTCTCAATGTAGTTCCTCTGCTCAGGTGTTGTATAAAGGATGTAGGGAAATACCCTACACGCAAAACAATTGGCAAGGCCCTACATTTGTGTGTGTGTGTGTGTGTGTGTGTGTGTGTGTTAAAAAAAGATGAGTAATTTCCAAAACACAAGATTAAGTAATACACTGCTTTACTGTAACATGCAGGTATACAGTAAAATGAGCCTTTGGGTATGACGCACAGGGAACACAGGGGTGGCATTAGGAGGCATGGGGGAAAATTACTTTAGTTTGAAATAATTCACCTGGAAAAAATATAAAAAGCAAGGTGCTTTAAAAGAGCTTTTCTTTAGATCTCTCATTTAGTAAATGGGCCATTAACTGGCCTTAACTGACAGGAGGGGAGGGGACACATTCGGTGTCACTGCGTGAAATGCCCCTAAGGCACATACAGTCCACTGTGGAAATTACAGGGCTGAAGCCGCCAAGGCCATTTATGAAGGCCTAAGAGCCAATAGGCGCCATCATTTCAACCCATCTACAAGCAGCTGTCTGTATGTGCATTACATAATACCAATTCATTTTATTTAACACACCTTTAAATAAAATACCAAAGGCCACTATTGGTGAAAAGCAGTACATTTAAAACCCCCAATAATAAATAGATATAAGTGATAGAATATGATTGTATATCATATACTATTGAGCCATTGCATGTTTGTCAATGTTTCACTTAATTACTTTTTTGGTAGCCTTCCAGATACATTATGCGTAATGGTTCTGTCTCCATTGTCTTTTATTCAATTATTTGCTGTTTGGAAAACATAGCAGCAATCTGACACTAGCACTCCTTAGTATTACGCCTTGCTTTATAAGAACTTTAATTATATTGGCAGTTTAAGAATGTCCTAACATGTCAATATCCGCAAAGTGTGCGCAGTATACACGCAGGCAAATGTGTCTTACAAAACTCTTCACAATTCATGAGCAAAACAACATAATAGCATTGAGGATAGATGTTGCATGGTGATGTGTGTTTTCAGATAGGGACTTTTGAGAGAAGGAAGCAGGTAAAGATGTGAATAGAATGTGATGAATGAAATGTCTGAAGGGAGAGAGAGAGAAAGAGAGGGAGAGAGAGAGAGAGAGAGAGAGGGAGAGAGAGAGAGAGAGAGAGAGAGAGAGAGACAGGGACTTTAAATTACATGGTGGCCCCTGACGGCAGACATAATTAGTAGTTTGGTCAGGTGTGGTGAGCGGAGCAGGATGCAGGGACTGGAAGGTGTGGGTATGACAAGCACTAACCGCCGTGAGGAGGTGGAGAGAGAGAGATGGCAGGAGCTGGGGGGGGGGGGGGCATGAGGGACATTGAGGGGATGTGGAATCCCGAAAGAAATAGAAATGGGTGAAAGTCAACAGCTGTCTGTTCGTATGCAGTTCAGCTCATGCTGTAGGCCAACATACGGTAGCCTACACTCTCTCTCTCCCTCTCTCTCGCTCTCCGCCTCTCTTATTCCACACACACGTAGGCCTACGCACACATACTAAGGGTGTTATTGGCAGTTTGTCGCGTGCCAAACGCGTGGAAGATAAATCTGCTAATTGAGTCAGTTCCAGCGCAGCCTGGCAGCCCGCCAGCTCGCCAGCTAGTCAACCGTTGCCTGTGGAGAAAGGAGCCATGGTGGAACACGCTGAGGTAAAGACCGGGTTGTCCACATTCCCACAGCACGACACAATCACTCACGCTCACTCTGCAACTCAACCCAGCGCACACACGCACACACGCACGCACGCACACAGGCATACACACATACACACAGCTGAGTGGTTGGGTAGGGCAAAAAACACAACGAAGGCCCCAAACTGTATTGCGAGAATCACATCTCCTACTGGCCCACTTGCGCAACATGTTTTACTTTTGTTTCATCTGGTTTTTCACTTTTGGAGGTTAACATTTGGTTGTGGCATTGCATTTGGTAGTAGCTTCAACATCTAACATTTAAACGTCACACATTCAAACTACATCCTGGCAGCCAACTGAATTTAAAGCCACACTGGATAATTTCCCTTTTCGGCCTTTAACATATTTATTTGTCCCATCATAGTAGACATGAATTCATTTAAAGCTTTCTCATTGATGGTGAGGCAGAAATCAGCACTTTCTGTTATCGTACTCATGTAGAAAAAAACGGTTTAGTATATAGTCTAATTCAAATGTTCTCATGTTTTGCTGTTTCACTGGAACTTGGGAACACTACTGTACATGCTGTACTAAATAGCACTTACGAATTGATATTCTATCATAAAATGCTATCCTACATGACCAGAATTCAAAAGAACATGAAAAGATAAGATAAAATAGTTTGACATTTAGCAATAAATACACAGAAACAACACCCAGTGGAAGTTAATTAAATATTAAATGCATCTTTTCCACAATTGTTGCCATGCTGTGAATTAAAATGATACACTGAGAATAGACCAAAGGCAATCTTCAGGGATTTACTATATAAAGAGTATATAAAATGTGCTCCCAAAAGGCATTTTGTGTATTTCAGCCAGTACTGGGCTTTGCCTGCACTGCCAATGACACATACTGCTAGTCAAAGGCAAAGCCTAGTGACGTAGTAAGATGTAGTAAGAAAATATAAGGCACATTTGAAATCCCATAACAAATTCAAAGTGAGCTGTGAAGTATTATGTATGGCGTAACAAGCAACTCAGCCTATTGATTTAAATAGGTGTGCCTGCTAAATGTCATGAACATAAATGAAAACCTGCTCCACTGTATGCTTGATCCAATGTTTCATGATCTGCATTCCATAAAAAAAAACTTGTCTTAAATCCATCTATCAAACCACATTTCCCAAGAGCAAAACAAAACAAATCTACATATTGCGTGAATGCCCTCTCTTCCTCTGAACTTGAAGTCTGGTGCAGGTATGTGCTTTCACAAACCAAGGGAAGGAGGGGACTGTGACAGAAAGAAGAGAAGAAGATCTATCTGTCTGCTCCGGACATAACTCTGTGACAGGCAGCGCGCCTTCTGGAGAAAACCTTGTTGTTCTTATCTCACACCCCCGGGGGCAAGAGAGTGAATGAGCAACACCCCCCACCACCTTCAAAAATAGGAGGAGCCAACGGGGTTAAAGCGGGGAAGAGGAGGGAGAAAGAGGAAAAGGGTTGTAATTCTCTCTATTTTTCTCTCTCGCTCTCTCAGACATACACACCCACATGCACACCTATCCGCCTCCTCTGAGAAAAGGAAAGAGACTGTCATTCTGTCAGTTACTCTGAGGGCGAGAGACACAGTGACAAACACACAGAGAGTGAGAGAGAGAGAGAGAGAGAGAGAGAGAGTGGGACAAGAAGAGAAGATACCCCCACTGGTTGCTCTCACAGACACTCAAGCATTCAAGGAGGGCGCAGATACCTTGACCTATGTGTGGCTCTTCTAAAGGCTTCACAGTAAGTTCTGCAACATCTGGCACTTAAAGCCTTATCACTTATTCACCCGAATGGATTTTTTGTTACAAACTGGACTTGTTCCATTGAAATTGAAACACAAAGTATAAGGTAAGGTGAGCTTTGTCTGCATATTTCACGTCACTCTGCAAAGACAGCTGTGCGCTTTTGACTAAGGTATCAGATGGATAATTTAGACTCATTTTCTGCTGTGTCACAAGGTTTCATGGTTTCATAGTGAGCTTTCATGCTCGTGACAGTCATTTCGAGTCAGCTGTGGTCACTTGAGAGAGAAATAACACGAAACAGTAACCATTATTCTCACTTCTATGTGCTTTCATTTTGCATAACAAATTCAGAAAGTGGTTTGTATACTTTGCAGTATCCGCATGCTAAATGTTGTTTCTCTCAGTTGATTGAATTGTTTAAAAACAGAATTGGTCATACAAATCCACCTCTCTATCTAATATATTATTATATTACAGGCAAAAAGATTAACCTGGGACAGGAAGGAATTGTTTGCAATGTTTCATAAGATTAGATGCTGCAAATCAATTTCCTTTTATTCAGTTTTTCATCATGTTTTCATTCTGTTTATCTGATTGATCACTGAGTGCCTTTATCTTCTGTATTTGGAGGGTGTTACAATACATGTTATATAGTATTCATAGAGAGAGTGTCCAGAGCCAAGTCCAAGTGACCTCAGCGGAAGTCTGGCCAATTCACTGGGATAACTGGTTTCCTTGTGAAAGTGGTCCTGACGTGGACAGGAACCGCTCTTGAAGCCCTGGGGTCGCGGCGGGTAGTCACAGGATGTTTGGGACAGTGGGGGCAATGGGGCAGCGAGCATGAAGGTTCTACTTTGAAGTTTGTTTGTCCGGTGGTAGTGGTCAGACCTCCCCCTCCAATCCCCACCCTCTTATTCTCCACACTGATGATTCCAAATGTGAAGATAAAGGACCTGAGCAAATATAAAGTAGATAATACAATTCAGACCAACATAGAGGGATCACAGATCAAGAAATCTTCATTTGAATATTGTAGCCACACATTTTTTTTTAAACTGACTAAAACTGCTATTTATTAATATTGAACATATGGTCCAAAGAAAATGGGTTTTAGCCTTTTTCTGAACAGAGATAATATTAATTAAGATTATAATGATGAACAATGATGATGAATGACTTCTTCTGCTGTCTAGGCCTCACAGCACAGCACCGCTATGTTAACTCCAGAAAGCTCACCGAGCAGTGTGAGGATCGCGTCAGCAACCGTGCCAGAGACTCACAGCATGGACATGGCCTCATGGACTGAAGCAGAGTTTGAGGAGAAGTGCACTTACATTGTGAAGGACCAGTTTCTGGACGTAGACTCTGAAAACCACGCCAGCACCCGAGCTGAGAGGTCCCTGCCCCGAAACCTGGCACTAAAACGCCACCCGAACTCTGAAGAGGTACGAAACAATCGAATGTGTCCCTTGGCACCGTCTTCTAACATTCTCAACAGTTTCTTTTCATCAATGACAACAAAGGATGAATTTGTACAATCTCCTCAGCATTTATGCCTTTATGTTTCTAGTCCCTAATGATTCCATGCCTTGGCATCCTGCATGTATCCTCCATGTATCTATCTTCGGACGGGAAGTGTCCGAGTTGCTGTCTAATTTCAGCTTTTCCTCTCTGCCAGAAAAAAGCCATTATCCTCACCCCACTGCCTCAGGTCTCTCTCATTAGTGGCGACCTCATATTGTCCCAGCCCATTGTCCCGGCACACAATTACACCATAAAGCTGAGGCACTGGGACCCACCTTGCGAATAACACCATAAATTCTCCTCAGGATGAGAGCATGCATGTCAGCCAAAGTTATTTACAGTACATGAAAGTAGTACGTTGCTGATGTTTAACTGGACGGGCCACATCACACAGATTGAAGATAGCGCTGCATCAAAGTTAGTCTTTAATCCCAGAAGAAAAGAATGGACCACTTGTGTGTCTGCACAGGGTTTCCTGTTCTAATACACAGCGGGCTTAGTCTTCACTACAGATCAGAGATCATAGATCGGTAAAATGAAAGGAGGAAACCCAGGTGTCTACAGGTGAATGCTTATGCTGCCATGACAACCGCTACACAGTCTATCGTCTGGCGTCGGGACAACAAAACCAAATTAGCGGGATGCATGGTAGTGGTAAACCATAGCACACGGCACAAAACAGACGTATCCACCAATGTTTGCTAAATGACACGGAGCTGTTATGTCATCTAGCTGAAATGTAGAGAAATTCATGTCTACAGTGTGGCCCTCCCAGCCAGGTCAATCTTGTAAAAGAGGTGTTAACCTCCTTCAGTATTTATCTGGTTAAATGAAGGTAAAATAGGGTGTTTGATGCTAAAGACCAAAGTGTCATTGACGGGTTGGGATGCAACCATGACACCCAATCCTTTTCTCTCTTGCCGCAACGTAGAGACGGGGGGGGGGTGAGTTTCACACCTGGAGGTGGCAGAACAAGGATAGTGGTTAAATTTTTAATCTGCTTGAGAAACCAAAGAAACTTGTCTGATTGCCTTGTAAAATATTCATAATGAGAAGGAAATAACGTTTTCTTTTGTAACAGTCTCTCAAATTCTAATTTACAGATTTTTTTTCCTTCCTCCATGGCATATTGTCACGACAGCCTGTATATGTTAAGAGGTTGATGTAATTGCTCATTTCCTTTTCTGAAGCCAGTAATTGTCAGGCAGACATTTCCTGGTGACATTATGAGATGTGTGTGGTTAGTTACCCATAAATCAACAGATCAGTGTATATGGTCAGAAAATAGGAACCTGCCTATCTCTTTTCTGTTTGGTGATCATTGATGGTTGATCTGATCAATTCCGTGAAATCAAATTTTTCTCTTTTTTCTTTCTTTTCTGCTTGTTGACCAGGTGCTGGGGGTGACCAGCAAGGAACTCATTCCAAAGGGGACACGATTCGGCCCTCTGGTTGGGGAGAGCTACACCAACGAGTCTGTGCCGAAAGACGCCTGTAGGAAGTATTTCTGGAGGGTATGTCTTTTATGTGCATAGGAGCGCTTTGTGCACAAATATGGTCACATCCTGTGACCAAAATTGTGCATGTTGGTCCTCCGTTACCAACTTGCACTTGTGGTCCACATCAGACATCCTGTCAAACTGTGTCTATGAAAACATTTTGTATTTTTTTTTATTTTTTTTTATGCCACTGCATTTACTTCTCTGCTAGTGGATATGACTGTGCTATATGACTGTGTCGGGTCACACACAGCTGGTTTGGTTTCAGTGATGCAGCACATCTCTCGTCTCTGCGCTGCTCGCATTGGCCATGGTCTCACTGCCAGTAAACACATCGTACACACTCCTCCCGATTGCAAACTCTCACACTGACTAAGCAAGGAAGTGGCTTTGAGCTTGAAAGTTGTACAGACACTCTCATGCCTGTGTCTACCGCGGATAAGACCCTTCAACCTTGAACTGATGACCCAGTGTATACGTGCAACATACATAGACATAACATAGACATGGTGTTATCTTTACGTGACTCAGGGTTTGGCAGGCGTAAGGGCTGGAAGAATGAAGAGAAGGAGCACACGGTCTCATATGTAACTAAATATTTATAGTGCTGCCTTGAGGAGAGTTCAGAGCTTGTGATGATGATTTGTTTTCCTCTTAAGGCTGTGGGAGAGGGTTCCCTTGTGTGAGATTTCTATATGTGACACTATGCACAGTCATACAGTGAAGTTCTTCTTAAGTTGTAACCATAGATGACTCGTGTGTCACAACCAAGTCATCCCATCTGCAGTCTTTTTACTTAGAAGTACATGCACATTTCCCATCAAAGTGCATGGAGCCCTTGCGTCATGGTTTCAGATTTAGACCAGACTACGATGTTTATGTTTACACACCCCTTTCAACCACGATAGGTCTTTGGTGCTGACGGGCTGCACCACATCCTGGATGGTTTGAATGAGGAAAGGAGCAACTGGATGCGTTATGTCAACCCAGCGCGCGATGCGGCCCAACAGAACTTGGTAGCATGCCAGAGCGGACTGGACATCTACTTCTACACAACTCGCCCACTCCAGCCAGGCCAGGAACTGCTGGTGTGGTACTGCTCTGAGTTGGCCCACCGCTGCAACTACCCTCCATTACCCGGGAACCAGGTTACGACGATTGCGGGTGAGTGCTTCAATGCACGGCTGCACTGATTTCACTGTGTATGTCAACCTTAAAGCCACAATCTTGGATGATTCGGATTATTGTTTTTAGGAAACACCAGTGGCCAGTTGTGGGAAGTTACCACTTTAAAACCAAACGTTTGTAGATTGTAGATTTAACATGCAGCAATCATAAAAGCACCGTGTGTTGCTTGGACTCCAGATTTAGAATGAACCTCGACTAAAGGGGATGTTTTTCGTTTTTAGCACCTGCTCTGCAAAAACCCACGACTATACTGGCTCTGCTGATATACATCTTAACTTGAGTATGATTGGCGCCTAGTAAATAGTAAACAGTAAATACATACAAAAAATGTACATGGTAAGCTGGTAAGCAAGGAGGACCAGATTCATGTTTTCACATGAATTAATTAAAAAACATCTCAAACAGCAGGATCCATGCCAAAAGTAGACAAAACCTGCTTTGTGTAATTCCCCCCCAACTTCTTTTTTTTTAAACAACTGCCTTGCTATCACTTTAGGACGTATCTGGTGTGTGGTTATTCTGAGAAATAAAGGTCTTAGTCAAAGTGCTGGCCGACTGACACACTCTTTGTGTAGGTGTTTAACAAGTTATACAGTCACACCCACGGGTCTTTGTTCAGGGGTGGCACAAAGGAAGACAGGGCCCAACTGTAAGGAGAGAGGGGCTGTGTCCAGATGTAACCTTAGTCCCTAGGTAAGGTGAGACCATTTTCACAACCGAAGGCAATGTTTCAGTTTCCCTTTTTTTAATCTCACAGAGAGAGAGAGAGAGAGAGAGAGAGACAGAGAGAGAGAAAGAGAGAGAGAGAGCGAGAGAGAGAGAGAGAGAGA
The DNA here is from genome assembly GCA_027564795.1 of Aphredoderus sayanus. Taxonomy (NCBI): domain Eukaryota; kingdom Metazoa; phylum Chordata; class Actinopteri; order Percopsiformes; family Aphredoderidae; genus Aphredoderus; species Aphredoderus sayanus. The sequence continues at coordinate 10,244 of JAODUG010004992.1, forward strand.
GAGAGAGAGACAGAGAG